>CAJNOI010001391.1:0-15610 GCA_905250115.1 Adineta steineri | reverse complement strand
TGTATAATCCATGGCCAATTCGATTTTATGTGATTGATAAAATGAAAGGATTTCGTTATATAGCTGAACCAATGAAAGGATCATATTCATTAGAATTAATCAAAGATGCATTGAATCAAGTTATTCAACAACAACATGATGAATAATGATATAAAGTGTTGTTGTGTTATGTAAAAATAGCTAAATGATGTTTTTTGTTGAAAGTATAATGAATATACAGATGAAAAACTGATGATAATCTTTTGATAACATAATAATACAAATAATCATTTTGTAAAATTTTGTATTTGTTTTTTAATATTTTTTTTATTGTATTGAAATAAACTCGAATTGTGTAAAACATATAATTTCTTTAATATTGCTGATAGATAATATTGTTAAGGTAAAATGAAATTTGGACATGTTTCGAAATTCTTATGAAATTACGACAGAATTCTGTTTTTTGGTAGGCATTTTTATTGTCCATTTTCTATCAGAATTTTGACAACAAATTTTTTCAAAAAATATGTAGAGGTATATGCATGACTGGTGAGATTTTGATTGATAACAGTGATTGAATACGAAGTACAGTACGTAAGTATTTTCGTACTTTTTACTTGAAAATCCATAATACTCAGTACATGTGACTTTAGTACAGTTGTATCAAGTATTGATACTTAAGTGCATACGTACTTAGTACCTGTACTAAGTACACATGTATATGTTTCTTGCTAAAGAAGATTTAACTACTTTACATGATTGTGTTTCAACGTCAAATAATAATAATACAAATCATCAACAACAATCAATTGATATTGATATTTATTTAGACAAAATCAACGAAATTTGTCAATAGTAATTGATCGTAGAATTAATCATTTTAAACATTTTTTTGATTATATCATAAGAAACAAATTTAAAAAATAATTTATCATCCATTATTTTATTTGATATATGCAATGAAGATGCATTTCCTATGCGTTTATATGTATTAATAATAAAAGTTCTATAAACAAAAATACAAGAAGATTTAACATTAATAACAAATCTTAATTCATTAAACTCAATAAAAAAAATTCATTTTATTTAATCTTTTTTCTCAAGTATATTCATTACAACATATACCAACATTATTAACATATTATGGTAATCGTTCTTGTTGATCTGAAATGTTATTTATTACAAAATTATTTTATTATACTGCGGATGACATTATATCATGTTTACCATTAACACAACAAAAAAATATGTTATTTGAACATTTAAGATATTGTTTTAAACATTTAGTAAAACAAGATATTTTCGCTTTATTAAATGATCAAACATCAACATCAGAACAACTTAAATTAAGATTTCAACAAGGTAAATCATAGGTGACTTCAGATTAAATCAAACTAAACTTGATATATATATCTACACGTAGAACTTATGAGTTATCTTATTTAAATTACAGTATGTATGTATTAGTCTTTTTTTTTATTGCAAGGCAGATTGATTGATTTAAAAAAAAATATCATAAGAGAGAAAGTATACTCTATTTTGCATCATAAAACAGCATAATCTATTCTTTTTTTTCTATAATGTGCCGAAGGACGATGAGATAGTTTTAATAATATATTGTTTACTGTTATGAAGGTTGATATGTTATGATCGTAAACAACAGACAACAAAGTCAACCTTGATTATAAAACTGAAAATAAATTATATCACAAATTTTTATATACCGACAAAAAGAAACGAGTGCATCCAAATTAAATGAGAATTTAATCTAGCATTTAATTTCATTTCTAAATAAAAATTGTTTGATTATAAAAATCACAATCATTAGTTGGCTTTATTTGTTCCAGATTTTGCATTATTTTTAAACAAATGAAAAAAAATACTAATTAAATTTTTGTTAAAAATAAGATTGTCAAACGCTATATTGTCTAAAGTTTCTTACTTCGAAAGTACAGCTGATGGCAGATAATAAATCATTAGTATTCTTTCAACATATGATAGTTTGAATTCTCGATGTCGATAATATGAATTTTATTTTATTCTACGATAATCGTGAATGTTGAGAATTTTATGATAACCTCAAAGTTGTTATTTCGAAATCGAGTCTCGATTCGTGTGCCATCTAGTTCAAGAAGAAAATATTACAATAACTTATAAAAAAACGCAGAAATTTATAAAAAAAAACCTCTATTATTATTGTGTTACTATTATTTTTTTAAATCGATTAATAGAACAGTTATTATGCGAAATAGTACATAGATAAAAAATAAATATTCTAAACTAAAAATCACGTCTTGTTTCTCATACACATCTAATTCATTTTATTTTTTCTGCATACGATAGTTTTAAAAATTTAGATACATAAGCCAGCTTTTCTTATTCATCATCGCTTTTACTATCATTATTCTCCTTTTTTTTTGTTCTGTTCTGTTCTCTTTCTCTCTACACAACGTGTGTGATTTTGTTTTACTCTTCTTTACCATGAGTATCGACAAATGTCATGGTTGAATGAATATGATATTATTAATCCTTGTTTCTTTTCATATGATATCAAATACAACTACAAGCAATCATATCATTGTAAATTTGTTTTTAAATACTGTTTTCTCGAAAATCGACTCTAAATAAACTAAAGCATTTTCAAACTCATTTGATTTGTTCATCAAAGTAAAAGCAGCCCGAAAATGCTCGATTTTTGTAAGAAATCATTTTTCAAAAAGTGAAAAATCAAATTTATTATTCCTGGTGTCTCAGATATATTATTTTCAAACAATTGGGAAGCCTTTGGTGAATTCTTATGAGGATCTCTGGAATACTATTCATTGAACTCTTACAACTTATTTTCTAGTTTACAGTTTATCATAAGATTTATATCATGTATGATGATTTGATGGTATTTTGCATTATTTTCAGAAAAAAACAAGTAAAATGTATTTTTAGTTGATTTTTATTATTGGAAATGAAAACAAAATATAAAAAAGAAAAAAGGAGAAAGCGATAAATAAAATGTGCGAGACTAAATAAATGGTTAAACGATATTAATGTTGAGAAAGAAAAAAGAAAAGATAAAAAAGAAATAAAAGTAAAATGATAGACAAAGAATTTGGAACTAACTATATGATAAAGAATGTCAGTATTTTGTTTTGTATGCCACTCCATGCAATTCGTCCTTCCTATAAAAAAAGCAAAGAAGCATTCAGTCGAATACTAGAAAATAAATAGAATAATAATCTGAAAGAAAAGCAAGTAAAAAATAAAATACAATATTAGAACTATTCTGTCTTAAATAAATACATGAATAGTCTTAAGAAAACACACTTACCATGATTATTAAAAATCCATTCAAATATGTAATTCACTTTATAAATGTGTTGAAAAGGTGTACTACTAATTGAGACATAACGAAAGAAGAATAAATCAGCTTAAGATTCTGTTCAAGTATTTTATACTGTTGAAAGGAATATTTGAACGAGCTAGGCGACTGACGAGCATATGTGACTTATAAACTGTTTGCACAAATACTTAATGCAACTATTTTATTCACTTTGCATAGAATTTTTATTCGACCAGCTGATTCGTGAGCAAACAACAGATGAATAAGTCATAATAAGATTATATACAAGTATTTCTTTTCGTTCGAAGAATAATTTCTAGAATAGTTTAATATTCACAAACAAATTATAGATGAATAAATCATACCAAGATTCTGTTCTAGTATTTTACTTCATTTGGAGAACAATTTCTAAAATAGTTTAACATTAATAAACAAATGATAGATCAATAAGTCATATTAAGATTATGTGCAGGTATTTCTTTTCGTTCGAAGAAAGATTTCTAGAATAGTTTAAGATTCACAAATAAATGATAGATGGATAAGCCATAAAAATATTGTGTACAGGTATTTCTTTTCGTTTGAAGAAAGATTTCTAGAATAGTTTAAGATTAACAAACAAATGATAGATGAATAAGTCATATTAAGATCGTGTACAGGTATTTCTTTTCCTCCGAAGAACAATTTCTAGGATAGTTTAAGTTTCACAAAGAAATGATAAATGGATAAGTCATAGAATGATTGTGTATAGATATTTCGTTTCATTCGAAGAATAATTTCTAGAACTGTTTCATATTCACAAAAAAATGATAGATGAACGAGTCATAAGAAGATTCTGTTCTAGTATTTTACTTCTTTCGAAGATGAATTTCTAAAACAGTTTCACATCTACAAACAAATGATAGATGAATAAGTTATACCAAGATTCTGTTCTAGTATTTTACCTCATTTGAAGAATAATTTTTAAAACAGTTTCATATCCACAAACAAATAATCGATGGATAAGTCATACCAAGATTCTGTTCTGATATTTTACTTCATTTGAAGAATAGTTTCTAAAATAGTTTAAGATTCACAAACAAATGATAGATGAATAAATCATAGCAAGATTTTGTTCTAGTATTTTACTTCTTTCGAAGAACAATTTCTAGAACAGTCTAGCATTCATAAACAAATGAGAGTCGAATAAGTCATAAAAAGATTCTATTCTAGTATTTTAATTCGTTTGAAGAATGATTTCTAGAACAGTCTAACATTTATAAACAAATAATAGATGAATAAGTCATAGTAAAAGTGTGTACAGGTATTTCTTTTCGTTCAAAGAAAATTTTCTAAAGTAGTTTAAAATTTAGAAACAAGTGATAGATAAATAAATCATAGCAAGATTTTGTTCTAGTATTTTAATTCGTTTGAAGGATAATTTCTAGAATAGTTTCACATTCTCAAACAAATGACAAATGGTAAGTCATAGGAAGATTGTGTACAGGCATTTCGTTTCGTTTGAAGAATAATTTCTAGACTAGTTCCACATTCGCAAACAAATGATAGATGAATAAATCATAGAAAGATTTTGTTTTAGTATTCTTTTAGCATTGAAATGAGATTTTTATGTCACATCAGCACATCTCAAAGTAAACCACAGTTGAACACATCTAACAAACATCATATTCACATACTTCATTCAATCAAATGTAGAATTCACGGTATGTTTAAAGATTGACTAGTTAATGGACAATGAATGAGTGATAAGAAGATTATGTTCAAATATTTTTGTTAGTTCAAAATCATATTTCGATGACACTAGATAGCTAAGAGATAGTGATTATGAATGTCGCATATCAAGCTATGGTTCAGCTATTTTAGTGGAATAGAATTGATATTCTTAAGAGACTTTTTGATCGAAGAATGAACGATAATGAATATTGCATAGAAAATGCACATACCAATATGTTGAAGAACATATAAATTATTATCTGTATGAAAGTATATGACTTATTCTTACATATAATATAAATTGAGCGAACAAAAGATTCATTCAAATATGTTAACGACTTCAACACAACATTTGTCATTGTATGTCTAATCAGAGATAGTTCAATATATGAATTGTAGAACAGTAATGTTATACGAATATTTTAATAACAGTAATAGGAATTGATTGAATGAGTATCGTAAGCTATAGTCGCACAGAAAATGAATATTACAGTTATAATCAAATTCAGATACGTTCAGCTGTTAAAAAAATAGTTTCGTTTCAAAAAATTATTAAGGATCTCATGGAAAATGAGTATTTCATAGTCTTTTAATTTGTTCAAAAATCATTCTCGTTTCTCAAGATGTAATTGAAGTTACAATATGATTGTATAGTATAAATTAAATCAATAGTTCTTGCCTATATGATATTAGTCAAAAACTTCATTTACTCAAGAAAAAAATCCAGGAATTATTTTATGTACAGGAAATCAGTAAGAAGTGAATAACTAAAAACATCATTCAGCCCAAATATTTTATTTATATTAAAAGCAAACTTTCGATGACTCAGATAATCGACCGTCGGATAATAATTGAATTTTTCTCACAAAGATTCGATTTGAATATAATGTTAGAATTTCAAAATAGACTGATATTGTAGTAATAAGAATAAAAGTTGTATACTACATGAATGACTCTAATAATAATTCTATTCAATTGTTACCTAACTTTTCAACAAGAATTGAGAGTTTATCTATGATTGATGAATATATTCCAAATGAATATTCAACAGAAGTATTCTATTCAGATATATGATACCCTAGAACAAAAAATTTGAGATTTGTTTTGACTGATGAATATACGAAAAGTGAATATTTGCAACCAGGACTCTAATCAAGTATATTCCTCACTATAGTTAAAAATCGAGATTCATCACACTTACTGAATATGTCGTAAATGAATAATTGTAATCATAATTGTGTTCAAATATTTGCACGGTTAACAACAAATCGAACACATTGTGATAGAATTAGTGTCTATATTGACAATGACTAAATCTAAGGAATGTTCTATTCCGATACTTATTCATTGCAGAAAACAGCCGAAAAGATTATTCAGCATTCAATAAACCTGTAGTTAATGTACATTTATGACGAAAATATTATTCAATATTCATTTACTATTATGAAAAGTTTCAAATTTCTAACATACAGTCCATAAATATGAGACTAGCGAATAACTCAGACAAATCCTTTCTTCAAATATATTCTTATTTACGACAACAACAGTCAAAGTGTATATATTGACAAAGAAATTCATAACAAATGAATGATTCTAAGCATCATTCTATTCAAATATTATAGTAAATGTCATATATTTCACGAAAGTATACTAAATAATAAGATCATATTTAAAATGAATGATTCTAAGCATCATTATATTCAAATATTACAGCGCATGTCATATATTTGACGAAAGCATACTAAATAACACAGATCATAATTACAATGAATGAAGGATACGCTTCGCATAGGATTGGAGAAATCTTCTCATAAACATCTCAGCAATTTCATCAGATGCATCTTCTTCATCGTCATTGATGAAACGGGCCTTGCAGATCGTTGAGCAAAAAACCATTAAAGCCAAAATACACACTACAGTCTTGTTAGCAACCATTGCACTTGTTTGTATTGAAGGAAATAATAATTATTGTATAATAGTCAGTATTTTGAAGCGATAACCACTTTTTAGTTTTGCAAGAATATTTTTAGTCTTTATATAGCCACACAAATACAGATGAGAGTAGTGAAAAATATCGATTTTTGTCCATCAATTCAAGGCAACGGGTTGTCATTACAAAAAAATAGACAACAAAAATGAATGATTAGTTTTGATTGATGATAACATATAACGACTTGCGTTTTACTTTGATACAAAATAAAATAAAATACGCTTCAGTGACAGCTATGTTTACATGTTGTGCAAAATAAGTATTACTGATCTATTGATCGATTGCTTAAGTTTATCGATCACATGTCCACTATTTGAAATAGTAGCTTTCGTATAGATACGATTATGACCATGAAAATATATGACAGCTATACACAAGTATTCGATAAAGAAAAAGAAAAGAAAAAGAAAGAGAAAAGATACGATCAATATGAAAGTAACTCATGTGTGACAAAAACGAAGGATATTTACAACAATATGAAACTAGTGAATGGCTATAAAATGTTCAATCAATATTAGGAGTGTTACTTTATCTTTACTTTATGAATAAAGGTAAAGATTTACTTTATTTATAAAAATAAAGTTAGAATAAAAAATAAAGATACATTTTTCACGTTATCTAGTGTTCTTTCTGATCATTATCATCATTTCTATATGCTGTATCATCAAAAAAAAAGGATCACAGAAGAAACGATACATACGAAAAGTATTATTCCATACTATATTTTACCTACATAATATTATGATACTTTGTGAGCTACTCCAAAAAAATAAAAGATTACGTTTTGATAGAAAAAAATTTCTTTATTTTTTATTTTATCTTTATTCTTTAGATATATTTATACATAGGAAAGAATTTATACCTACAAAAAGAATTTGTTTAAATTTTTCATTATTTTGTAACATCATTAATATACTTCATTCAAAGAAGAGCAATATTTATAATATCTATAGAAGAAAAAACAATAGACTATCTAAAATGAACACTTGATATATACATATCTGTTATTTCAACAGTACGAAGTATAGATTTAAGAGTGAAAATATTTACAAAACACATTATTTTATTGAACACTTTTTTATAAAATGATATTTAATAAACATTATCGTTTAGATCTGGTGGTCATCTAGAAAATGAAGAACGATCTTTATCAAATAAATATAGTTGCTCTCAAAGTGGATCAAATTCACAATCTCAACATGATAAAGAGTCAGTCACAAGAAAATCTAAAAAGTTACTACTACCTTCAAAAAAAACAAACTCAATTCAAACTAAAAATTCTTTAAAAAATTCTAATAAACTTGATATTACAGACTATTATGATAATTCAAATGATCAATGGAATAATTGAGACGGATCAGCAGATAATTATCAACGACATCGTCAACAATTAAATTCAGATAATCTTCACAGAAACCAAATCGTTATAATAAACAATCATCAACAAAAACATTGAATAATGATCGACAATAAACAAGTAAATTTCAATATTCATTTGAATCTTTATTTATTTTTTTTTTGTTTTTTAATTCAATTAGATTCGCATTTTAAACAAAATTCATCGACATTAAACAAAACTAACAATAATAAAATTCAATCAGTATGGCGTTCATTATCTTCAAATCGATCAGCAGAAACTATTGATCCAACACCACAAGACTCAATAATATATAAATCTCAACAACAAATAAATATCAATGATCATAAACAATGATATCAAACAATAAATACAGCATTTATATCACCATTAATGAGTGTACGATCTGATGTAAATACAACTGTGGAAATTATATAAAATTGCTAATCATATAAATTCATCACATTATGATAATGAACATATGTATTATGATTCAAATTTACAAGTCCATCAACAACAATATACAACTTATAATACAATTAATACATCTGATATATCATTAGTACCTACAACAAAGAATGGAACACGATAGAAAAAGAATTCTACAAATCATATAAATACAAATAATAATAAAACGAATTAATCATCTGAGCAAACGGAAACATCAGTTACTGATGAGATTGATTCTTTATTAGAGAAACCGAGGACAACGAATGAAAAAGTATCAATAAAAAAACCAAATGAAACATTGTATTAACTTCAGCAACGGAAATATTGGGAAAAGAAATTGTACACTCAAATGATTCCTGCAATGGTATATCATATGAAAAATTTGCAATAAAATATGATAATGAAACTAATGTTGTACAAATAGAAAATGAATTAACAAAAATAAATAAAAAAACAACAACAACACCGTCATCAAATTCTAAACGATGTACAAATAAAGACCAACAAAATTATCATCAAGATCAACAATATCAACATCAACAAGCTCCACGTCATAGAAATAATTATGCATGAGCAATGTAAGGTAATCTTTCATATTTGAAGTTTTTTAGATTTGACAATCAACATAAATATGCTTTTATGTTTCTAAATAACTATTCATCGGGAAGTATCTGACATGAAATAGATAATCTTTCTTTTGAAAACAGAAATATAATAGAAGAATTTTTTTATAAAATTAACTTGTTTTTATCCGATCTCAATAATCGTATTAAATATTTATTTAGAATATGATGCAATGCAAATGTCTGGTATACCTAATTATTATGGTTCAGTTCGTCGAGCGGCATATGGTGATCGTAATTCACACACACATGATCTATCCAGTAATTATTATTATGAACATCCTCAACAGTAAGTTTTCATTTTCATATTTCTTTATATATTATTCTTATTTATATATAAAGACATTATAATAATCGTTATAATTATTGGAATGAACATTATCAACAACAACGTTCAACAAATAATAAACATTCTAAACATGGCGGTGCACCAATTATAAAAAATCAACTGCAAAGACAACTAATAGTCAATAGAGGTGGTAATAATAATCATAATAATTTTCGTCACCATTCAGTAAGTGATATGATCAAAAAGAAGGTGAAGAATGAGAAATAACATCTTAATGGAATAGATAAGCAACAAACAAATGAAGCAAAATCAGTTAATCGTGATCGGACACCACCTAAGAAAAGTTTTTCCAGTCAAAGGTATACTGAAATCTTCAAAATTACAAAAGAAAATTATGTTATTCATTTTTTAAACCAAATGCGCGTTAGACTTTCAAATATACAAATGCATGGGAGAGACAATGGATGAATCTGTCTCGTTTCTCTTTTTTTTTGTTATTTCATCTTTATTTTTTATCATTCTCTCTCTTTATCTGTGAACATGCATACATATTATAATAAATATGTAAACTATATTCTTGTTCTTTCAAAGTAAATAGAAAAGTAGACTAAATACATAAATATATTGATATATTTATTCATCTTTATATCTTTGTTCGAAAATGAATTTTGAAAAAAAAGGCTTTTAAAGCAAATTTTGAAAACGAAAAAATATATTCTCTTTTGTTTTACATAATATACTGGTTATATTACTTTTTTTTCTCGAATGATAATGAATATCAATATTGTGTGTGATGTTGTTGTTGTTTGTTTGTCTGCTCCTTTCTCATTTTCCCTTTTTTCTTTGTTTTCGAATCGAAAAAAACATATTTAATCATCTGTACGTTTCATTTTTTTTGTCGTTGATGTGACACAATTGATCAAAATTATAAGAAAATCTCTCTTTTCTTGCTATTTATTATTTGTAAATAGAACGCAACAAAAAGAAATAACATAAAAATAATGTGCAAAACATTTTTATGGATGATTTTTTGTTTCTTTATCTCTATCTCCCTCCGTTCATGTTTAATCATAATGCGTTTATTGCCTGGCTAGTACATTGCAGGTTCTTTTTCTTTGTTTTTGTCTTGTCACGAAAAATAAAATGCAATCAGAACATTGTGTTTATTTAGTATCTATTATTAAAATTATTATCTTCTTGAAATGTGCTGTTTTCAACATAAATCATAAAAATATCTAGCAGTTATAAATAATTATTCTAATAAATGGTTTTCGAAAAGACGAGAATGTTTAAAAACTGAATTCTTACATTAAATTGTTGATGTGAAGAAGTCATTCTTAGATCTTTTTTTTCCACAAAAAGTTACAACTGCTTGATATGATCTATGAAATAAAATCGAAAAAGAACTATACAATTAATTTCTACGTTTATTTCTAATCTTTGTATATTTTCTCCAAAGTGCTGAATGATCCATTTTCTTGAAAGAAAATATTAAAAAAAATTATCTTTTAATGTTTTTTCCAATTTTCGAGGGTTTTTTTCATTTCTTTGGACTCATGAAAATGATATGTTTGAATTCATCGTGAAAACATGCTTGTAAAATAGAGGGACTCAGAAGTGAAAAAAACATCAAAAAGTAGTATGTCGTCGAGTTTTTTGCATTTCAAGATATAGCTAAGTTTTATATAATATCAGAACCGCCAGACATTGTACTTCAAAAGTATAACTTTGCTTTTTCGAATTATTACTCTATTAGAAAAAGAATCTCATGCAACTCTGGTAGAAGATCTCTAAAACATAAAAACCTCATATTAATACCAGTTGTTTTATCACTAAAACTCGTCTAGTCTACAATGAAATGATAGATTCGGAATCAGCATGAAAAATTGAGTCGAACCAGATGTGTATCAAAGTGCTTGCATGATTTTAATTTTACGATGAAAATCTTGTTCTTAGTATGAACTCAAAAAATCAAAATCTTGAGAGACGAGAGAAAGTCATTCTACCCAACTCAAATATTCATGCTGATTCCGAATCTATAATTTATGTTGGAAACTGGACGAGTTGAAAAAAGATGATACATTTTGAATAATCAGCTGTTTTTCCCATCGATTATAGAGTTATATTCAGCTTTTTGTCGATAAAGACATACATAGAGAAATCTTTTGTTAAGTATACTGTTCTTTTTTTGTCAGGACCAACAATGATATTTACCTATGAGTCTCCTTATAAATGTAAAATGTAAACATATCTCCATGATTGATTAAAAGAACTTAGTTGATTTCTTTGATCTGTAAGAAACATGCTCAATTATTTTTCGGTAAAGTAAGTTTTGGGACATCTTGTACAACAGTTTGGCTACATAACGTGACACTTCAACTATCAAAGTTTGAGAAAAACTTCTCTGAATCAAACAGATTTAAACGAGTGTACCAGACACAATTTTTAATGGTGATTACAAATTTGAGATTTATGGTGTAAAAAAATCAGATTTTCTCATCGAAAACTGGATTTTGAACTTTTCAAAAGTCGTATTTCGAATTCTGTAACCAAGAAATGATTCTAAATAATGCTGAGAGATATACCATTTCCTACAAAATAGCCTATTTAGTTTCGAGCTTTGGTAGCTGAGAACTATTTTTAACCTCTTAGACAGTTTCTAACTTACTGTTCAGTTTTTGAGCTCCCATCTCAATGAATGAATCTGATTCTTTCGTAAAACTCTTATCTACATAATAAAAACCTATCATTACGAAAATCAATTCATTTTGAATATGATAAGTACCTGAAAGATAACTGATAAAAAAACTGTGTCACAGTGTTACATTCGTTTTTTTGCACTTTATACATAAATAAAAATAGGTAAAAGCAAATTTTTTTGTCTTTGTAAAGTTCGTTCAAAGCTCTACGAAAGTGGCTTTAGATGCATTTTATTTGAACCAAATGGGCTGCAAGAAATTACAGTTTTCTTGGTGGTACCGGAGAGAAAGGGCCTTTTTATGTGACATCGTTACGCGGTGATAAAACTATTCTAGATGCCCAAGAGTTAAACCAAAAAATATCTTTTTTTATCGAATAAATAGAGTTCGATAAGCTGTGTCGAATGACCGAGCTTTCTATCTTTTAGAATTTCCACAATAATTTAAGAATAGTCAGAATTTATATAATTCGTATGAAATAAAACTATGAGTTAAGGTATAAGATTCACAAAAAAACAGTTCATTTTATGGAACCAGTATGGAAATATTTAGATTTCTTGTCGCATAATTACTTATGAACCATGTTATTCGATATTTCTTTTATAAAATTATCATTTCTGATTATTAAAATCTATAGATGTTTAAAAATTTTGGAAATCCAATGGAAAAAAATCGTCATGTCTCATGATTTCGAAAAGATTAAAAATGAAGTCGATGAAGTCTTTCGTATTTTTTATCAAAACGAGCAAATATTTGTCTCGAAGATGAGTCATTGCCACTATGACTATCGTCCATGCGTTCATGTTTGTATATTCTTTCCTCCTTCTTATTTATGGCTTAACGATTTTATTACACTAGATGTATACAATAGCCTGCGTTCAATTTTAAAAAAAAAGACCGAGAAAGTACAACACTTGGTAATAACGTATATTGTCGATTTTTTCTCATAATATTACAACGGACAATTCTCGATCGACGATGTAATATAAATTCAGCAATGTTTTCTTTCGATTGAAAAAATATTCTCTATTTAATTCATATAAAACTTGAATCCTATTTATTAATAATAATTATCAAATTAAATATCAACAATCAACGTTTTCTTTTACTTTTCTAGATAACTAATTGATAACTTTTTATATATTATGGCTAATGCAGCTGTTATTTCAAAGAAGCCATCTTCGTTTATCTATGAAAATTTAGTGTCTCAAGTCCAAAGCATTCAAAATCAAATTATGGAAATGGAAAACATCATTAGTAGTCAATTGGAAAAAGAAAAGAAAATACAAAATGAATTAAAATCTCGTTCATTCATATTCATAGATCCATATGGAAACCGAACAACAAATATATATATGGATCATGAATCAATCAATAAAATACTTCGAGATTATAAGAAAAATTATGTTCCTAAATATCTTCAACAATGGATACAAATTGGTACTAAAAATGATGATATTATCTCGCCATTGAGTGAATCTCGATTGAAATCTACTGTATCTCAATATGAGAATGGTTATGAATTTGTTTCATATGGTGAAATATCTGTCTTTATTGGAATACACGAAAAGTTTTGGCCTCAAAGTATTGTTATAAATATGTTATTAATGGATAATATTGATAAAATAAAAATGAAAATAAAACAACAACGACGATTTCCCGATTTTGAATTAGAATCATGTATTATAGATCCAAATAAAAGACCAAATAAAACAAATTGGAAAGAAGGTGCGATTTTAAAACCAGAAGAAACTGTTATGTCAAGTCAATTATATCAAAATAATTGTATCATTTTGGCAAAAGTCATTGACAATAAAGTAAATTACCATTGTCTTTTTCTATCTATCATTGTATAGTTATATTTCTTTATTAAAGTTTGATAGTGATAGCAGCTATGATTTTGGTTTATTTGTAAAAACTCTCACTGGAAAAACTATGATTCTCAATGTGAATTCTCAAATGAATATGTTAACTATCAAGGAATTGATTCAAAATGTTGAAGGTATTCCTCCTGATCAGCAACGTCTGAAGTTTTATGGAAAAAAATTAGAAGATCACAAAACTCTTTCAGATTATAATATATCAGAAAAAAGTACACTTCATTTAATATTAGAATTGCGAGGTGGAATGTATCATTTTACAAGTGGTCGACAAGATTTTCGCTGTTTGCCTTATGAGAGTATGAATGCTATTCAAAATGTTCTAACATTCAAGTTTCAAGATATGCATAATATTCAAGAATTATCACCATCTGACTTGCAGAATTCTATTCTACAAGCAAAAACTATTATGTCGACTTTATATAGTAAGACTAGAGGGATTTATACCATAGATAATATTACACAGTTGAAGAACATTATTCTACCAATACCCAATGACAATGAAGATAATGGTGATGATGGTAATGAACATGATCAATGACAATCCAAGACAAGAAATGAATTACGAGTCTTTCGATTATTAGAACATAACACTCTCAAACATCTACTTATTAAAGAAGAACAACTTCGACTTAGTCAACAAACTCAACAATTATTATCATCTATTCAAGATCGAACAGATATTGATTGGATGGATATTATTGATCAATTACAAACACAATTAATCAAAGAAACAATTGGTCAAGATGCAACAGAAAGTGAAATTCAACATGGTTTGAAGTAAAATATTTGATTTTATTTTCTTAATAAATAAATGAAGATCTTTATTATTCTTTTTTTTGTTTTAGTATATTGAGAAGTGCACATGAGTTATATCCAAATGATGATGAATTTCATAATTTATCTCTCTATGTTCGACATAATCGTGCAAGACAAGGTCATTTTCGAGTTGGTGATGAAGCTATTGATATTGAACTATTAAATCTTAATAATGAATTTGTATCATTATTTTCTCATTCTCATTCTAATAAACCATTATTAATTATTGGTGGATCATATACATGACCACCATTTCGTGGTATTGTTCCACAACTTCATGAGTTAATGGATATTTATAAAGATCGTATTGATCTAATAACTGTGTATATTGAAGAAGCTCATGCATCTGATGAATGGTAAGTGGTTGATTTGAATTAGAATGTAAAATAAAATTATTACTGTAATAGGCCAATTGGTAGTCGAATAAGTTATGTTCAACCAAAATGTGATGTTGATCGAATTCGAATAGCTAAAGATTTT
>CAJNOI010001390.1:0-15612 GCA_905250115.1 Adineta steineri | reverse complement strand
TGTATAATCCATGGCCAATTCGATTTTATGTGATTGATAAAATGAAAGGATTTCGTTATATAGCTGAACCAATGAAAGGATCATATTCATTAGAATTAATCAAAGATGCATTGAATCAAGTTATTCAACAACAACATGATGAATAATGATATAAAGTGTTGTTGTGTTATGTAAAAATAGCTAAATGATGTTTTTTGTTGAAAGTATAATGAATATACAGATGAAAAACTGATGATAATCTTTTGATAACATAATAATACAAATAATCATTTTGTAAAATTTTGTATTTGTTTTTTAATATTTTTTTTATTGTATTGAAATAAACTCGAATTGTGTAAAACATATAATTTCTTTAATATTGCTGATAGATAATATTGTTAAGGTAAAATGAAATTTGGACATGTTTCGAAATTCTTATGAAATTACGACAGAATTCTGTTTTTTGGTAGGCATTTTTATTGTCCATTTTCTATCAGAATTTTGACAACAAATTTTTTCAAAAAATATGTAGAGGTATATGCATGACTGGTGAGATTTTGATTGATAACAGTGATTGAATACGAAGTACAGTACGTAAGTATTTTCGTACTTTTTACTTGAAAATCCATAATACTCAGTACATGTGACTTTAGTACAGTTGTATCAAGTATTGATACTTAAGTGCATACGTACTTAGTACCTGTACTAAGTACACATGTATATGTTTCTTGCTAAAGAAGATTTAACTACTTTACATGATTGTGTTTCAACGTCAAATAATAATAATACAAATCATCAACAACAATCAATTGATATTGATATTTATTTAGACAAAATCAACGAAATTTGTCAATAGTAATTGATCGTAGAATTAATCATTTTAAACATTTTTTTGATTATATCATAAGAAACAAATTTAAAAAATAATTTATCATCCATTATTTTATTTGATATATGCAATGAAGATGCATTTCCTATGCGTTTATATGTATTAATAATAAAAGTTCTATAAACAAAAATACAAGAAGATTTAACATTAATAACAAATCTTAATTCATTAAACTCAATAAAAAAAATTCATTTTATTTAATCTTTTTTCTCAAGTATATTCATTACAACATATACCAACATTATTAACATATTATGGTAATCGTTCTTGTTGATCTGAAATGTTATTTATTACAAAATTATTTTATTATACTGCGGATGACATTATATCATGTTTACCATTAACACAACAAAAAAATATGTTATTTGAACATTTAAGATATTGTTTTAAACATTTAGTAAAACAAGATATTTTCGCTTTATTAAATGATCAAACATCAACATCAGAACAACTTAAATTAAGATTTCAACAAGGTAAATCATAGGTGACTTCAGATTAAATCAAACTAAACTTGATATATATATCTACACGTAGAACTTATGAGTTATCTTATTTAAATTACAGTATGTATGTATTAGTCTTTTTTTTTATTGCAAGGCAGATTGATTGATTTAAAAAAAAATATCATAAGAGAGAAAGTATACTCTATTTTGCATCATAAAACAGCATAATCTATTCTTTTTTTTCTATAATGTGCCGAAGGACGATGAGATAGTTTTAATAATATATTGTTTACTGTTATGAAGGTTGATATGTTATGATCGTAAACAACAGACAACAAAGTCAACCTTGATTATAAAACTGAAAATAAATTATATCACAAATTTTTATATACCGACAAAAAGAAACGAGTGCATCCAAATTAAATGAGAATTTAATCTAGCATTTAATTTCATTTCTAAATAAAAATTGTTTGATTATAAAAATCACAATCATTAGTTGGCTTTATTTGTTCCAGATTTTGCATTATTTTTAAACAAATGAAAAAAAATACTAATTAAATTTTTGTTAAAAATAAGATTGTCAAACGCTATATTGTCTAAAGTTTCTTACTTCGAAAGTACAGCTGATGGCAGATAATAAATCATTAGTATTCTTTCAACATATGATAGTTTGAATTCTCGATGTCGATAATATGAATTTTATTTTATTCTACGATAATCGTGAATGTTGAGAATTTTATGATAACCTCAAAGTTGTTATTTCGAAATCGAGTCTCGATTCGTGTGCCATCTAGTTCAAGAAGAAAATATTACAATAACTTATAAAAAAACGCAGAAATTTATAAAAAAAAACCTCTATTATTATTGTGTTACTATTATTTTTTTAAATCGATTAATAGAACAGTTATTATGCGAAATAGTACATAGATAAAAAATAAATATTCTAAACTAAAAATCACGTCTTGTTTCTCATACACATCTAATTCATTTTATTTTTTCTGCATACGATAGTTTTAAAAATTTAGATACATAAGCCAGCTTTTCTTATTCATCATCGCTTTTACTATCATTATTCTCCTTTTTTTTTGTTCTGTTCTGTTCTCTTTCTCTCTACACAACGTGTGTGATTTTGTTTTACTCTTCTTTACCATGAGTATCGACAAATGTCATGGTTGAATGAATATGATATTATTAATCCTTGTTTCTTTTCATATGATATCAAATACAACTACAAGCAATCATATCATTGTAAATTTGTTTTTAAATACTGTTTTCTCGAAAATCGACTCTAAATAAACTAAAGCATTTTCAAACTCATTTGATTTGTTCATCAAAGTAAAAGCAGCCCGAAAATGCTCGATTTTTGTAAGAAATCATTTTTCAAAAAGTGAAAAATCAAATTTATTATTCCTGGTGTCTCAGATATATTATTTTCAAACAATTGGGAAGCCTTTGGTGAATTCTTATGAGGATCTCTGGAATACTATTCATTGAACTCTTACAACTTATTTTCTAGTTTACAGTTTATCATAAGATTTATATCATGTATGATGATTTGATGGTATTTTGCATTATTTTCAGAAAAAAACAAGTAAAATGTATTTTTAGTTGATTTTTATTATTGGAAATGAAAACAAAATATAAAAAAGAAAAAAGGAGAAAGCGATAAATAAAATGTGCGAGACTAAATAAATGGTTAAACGATATTAATGTTGAGAAAGAAAAAAGAAAAGATAAAAAAGAAATAAAAGTAAAATGATAGACAAAGAATTTGGAACTAACTATATGATAAAGAATGTCAGTATTTTGTTTTGTATGCCACTCCATGCAATTCGTCCTTCCTATAAAAAAAGCAAAGAAGCATTCAGTCGAATACTAGAAAATAAATAGAATAATAATCTGAAAGAAAAGCAAGTAAAAAATAAAATACAATATTAGAACTATTCTGTCTTAAATAAATACATGAATAGTCTTAAGAAAACACACTTACCATGATTATTAAAAATCCATTCAAATATGTAATTCACTTTATAAATGTGTTGAAAAGGTGTACTACTAATTGAGACATAACGAAAGAAGAATAAATCAGCTTAAGATTCTGTTCAAGTATTTTATACTGTTGAAAGGAATATTTGAACGAGCTAGGCGACTGACGAGCATATGTGACTTATAAACTGTTTGCACAAATACTTAATGCAACTATTTTATTCACTTTGCATAGAATTTTTATTCGACCAGCTGATTCGTGAGCAAACAACAGATGAATAAGTCATAATAAGATTATATACAAGTATTTCTTTTCGTTCGAAGAATAATTTCTAGAATAGTTTAATATTCACAAACAAATTATAGATGAATAAATCATACCAAGATTCTGTTCTAGTATTTTACTTCATTTGGAGAACAATTTCTAAAATAGTTTAACATTAATAAACAAATGATAGATCAATAAGTCATATTAAGATTATGTGCAGGTATTTCTTTTCGTTCGAAGAAAGATTTCTAGAATAGTTTAAGATTCACAAATAAATGATAGATGGATAAGCCATAAAAATATTGTGTACAGGTATTTCTTTTCGTTTGAAGAAAGATTTCTAGAATAGTTTAAGATTAACAAACAAATGATAGATGAATAAGTCATATTAAGATCGTGTACAGGTATTTCTTTTCCTCCGAAGAACAATTTCTAGGATAGTTTAAGTTTCACAAAGAAATGATAAATGGATAAGTCATAGAATGATTGTGTATAGATATTTCGTTTCATTCGAAGAATAATTTCTAGAACTGTTTCATATTCACAAAAAAATGATAGATGAACGAGTCATAAGAAGATTCTGTTCTAGTATTTTACTTCTTTCGAAGATGAATTTCTAAAACAGTTTCACATCTACAAACAAATGATAGATGAATAAGTTATACCAAGATTCTGTTCTAGTATTTTACCTCATTTGAAGAATAATTTTTAAAACAGTTTCATATCCACAAACAAATAATCGATGGATAAGTCATACCAAGATTCTGTTCTGATATTTTACTTCATTTGAAGAATAGTTTCTAAAATAGTTTAAGATTCACAAACAAATGATAGATGAATAAATCATAGCAAGATTTTGTTCTAGTATTTTACTTCTTTCGAAGAACAATTTCTAGAACAGTCTAGCATTCATAAACAAATGAGAGTCGAATAAGTCATAAAAAGATTCTATTCTAGTATTTTAATTCGTTTGAAGAATGATTTCTAGAACAGTCTAACATTTATAAACAAATAATAGATGAATAAGTCATAGTAAAAGTGTGTACAGGTATTTCTTTTCGTTCAAAGAAAATTTTCTAAAGTAGTTTAAAATTTAGAAACAAGTGATAGATAAATAAATCATAGCAAGATTTTGTTCTAGTATTTTAATTCGTTTGAAGGATAATTTCTAGAATAGTTTCACATTCTCAAACAAATGACAAATGGTAAGTCATAGGAAGATTGTGTACAGGCATTTCGTTTCGTTTGAAGAATAATTTCTAGACTAGTTCCACATTCGCAAACAAATGATAGATGAATAAATCATAGAAAGATTTTGTTTTAGTATTCTTTTAGCATTGAAATGAGATTTTTATGTCACATCAGCACATCTCAAAGTAAACCACAGTTGAACACATCTAACAAACATCATATTCACATACTTCATTCAATCAAATGTAGAATTCACGGTATGTTTAAAGATTGACTAGTTAATGGACAATGAATGAGTGATAAGAAGATTATGTTCAAATATTTTTGTTAGTTCAAAATCATATTTCGATGACACTAGATAGCTAAGAGATAGTGATTATGAATGTCGCATATCAAGCTATGGTTCAGCTATTTTAGTGGAATAGAATTGATATTCTTAAGAGACTTTTTGATCGAAGAATGAACGATAATGAATATTGCATAGAAAATGCACATACCAATATGTTGAAGAACATATAAATTATTATCTGTATGAAAGTATATGACTTATTCTTACATATAATATAAATTGAGCGAACAAAAGATTCATTCAAATATGTTAACGACTTCAACACAACATTTGTCATTGTATGTCTAATCAGAGATAGTTCAATATATGAATTGTAGAACAGTAATGTTATACGAATATTTTAATAACAGTAATAGGAATTGATTGAATGAGTATCGTAAGCTATAGTCGCACAGAAAATGAATATTACAGTTATAATCAAATTCAGATACGTTCAGCTGTTAAAAAAATAGTTTCGTTTCAAAAAATTATTAAGGATCTCATGGAAAATGAGTATTTCATAGTCTTTTAATTTGTTCAAAAATCATTCTCGTTTCTCAAGATGTAATTGAAGTTACAATATGATTGTATAGTATAAATTAAATCAATAGTTCTTGCCTATATGATATTAGTCAAAAACTTCATTTACTCAAGAAAAAAATCCAGGAATTATTTTATGTACAGGAAATCAGTAAGAAGTGAATAACTAAAAACATCATTCAGCCCAAATATTTTATTTATATTAAAAGCAAACTTTCGATGACTCAGATAATCGACCGTCGGATAATAATTGAATTTTTCTCACAAAGATTCGATTTGAATATAATGTTAGAATTTCAAAATAGACTGATATTGTAGTAATAAGAATAAAAGTTGTATACTACATGAATGACTCTAATAATAATTCTATTCAATTGTTACCTAACTTTTCAACAAGAATTGAGAGTTTATCTATGATTGATGAATATATTCCAAATGAATATTCAACAGAAGTATTCTATTCAGATATATGATACCCTAGAACAAAAAATTTGAGATTTGTTTTGACTGATGAATATACGAAAAGTGAATATTTGCAACCAGGACTCTAATCAAGTATATTCCTCACTATAGTTAAAAATCGAGATTCATCACACTTACTGAATATGTCGTAAATGAATAATTGTAATCATAATTGTGTTCAAATATTTGCACGGTTAACAACAAATCGAACACATTGTGATAGAATTAGTGTCTATATTGACAATGACTAAATCTAAGGAATGTTCTATTCCGATACTTATTCATTGCAGAAAACAGCCGAAAAGATTATTCAGCATTCAATAAACCTGTAGTTAATGTACATTTATGACGAAAATATTATTCAATATTCATTTACTATTATGAAAAGTTTCAAATTTCTAACATACAGTCCATAAATATGAGACTAGCGAATAACTCAGACAAATCCTTTCTTCAAATATATTCTTATTTACGACAACAACAGTCAAAGTGTATATATTGACAAAGAAATTCATAACAAATGAATGATTCTAAGCATCATTCTATTCAAATATTATAGTAAATGTCATATATTTCACGAAAGTATACTAAATAATAAGATCATATTTAAAATGAATGATTCTAAGCATCATTATATTCAAATATTACAGCGCATGTCATATATTTGACGAAAGCATACTAAATAACACAGATCATAATTACAATGAATGAAGGATACGCTTCGCATAGGATTGGAGAAATCTTCTCATAAACATCTCAGCAATTTCATCAGATGCATCTTCTTCATCGTCATTGATGAAACGGGCCTTGCAGATCGTTGAGCAAAAAACCATTAAAGCCAAAATACACACTACAGTCTTGTTAGCAACCATTGCACTTGTTTGTATTGAAGGAAATAATAATTATTGTATAATAGTCAGTATTTTGAAGCGATAACCACTTTTTAGTTTTGCAAGAATATTTTTAGTCTTTATATAGCCACACAAATACAGATGAGAGTAGTGAAAAATATCGATTTTTGTCCATCAATTCAAGGCAACGGGTTGTCATTACAAAAAAAATAGACAACAAAAATGAATGATTAGTTTTGATTGATGATAACATATAACGACTTGCGTTTTACTTTGATACAAAATAAAATAAAATACGCTTCAGTGACAGCTATGTTTACATGTTGTGCAAAATAAGTATTACTGATCTATTGATCGATTGCTTAAGTTTATCGATCACATGTCCACTATTTGAAATAGTAGCTTTCGTATAGATACGATTATGACCATGAAAATATATGACAGCTATACACAAGTATTCGATAAAGAAAAAGAAAAGAAAAAGAAAGAGAAAAGATACGATCAATATGAAAGTAACTCATGTGTGACAAAAACGAAGGATATTTACAACAATATGAAACTAGTGAATGGCTATAAAATGTTCAATCAATATTAGGAGTGTTACTTTATCTTTACTTTATGAATAAAGGTAAAGATTTACTTTATTTATAAAAATAAAGTTAGAATAAAAAATAAAGATACATTTTTCACGTTATCTAGTGTTCTTTCTGATCATTATCATCATTTCTATATGCTGTATCATCAAAAAAAAAGGATCACAGAAGAAACGATACATACGAAAAGTATTATTCCATACTATATTTTACCTACATAATATTATGATACTTTGTGAGCTACTCCAAAAAAATAAAAGATTACGTTTTGATAGAAAAAAATTTCTTTATTTTTTATTTTATCTTTATTCTTTAGATATATTTATACATAGGAAAGAATTTATACCTACAAAAAGAATTTGTTTAAATTTTTCATTATTTTGTAACATCATTAATATACTTCATTCAAAGAAGAGCAATATTTATAATATCTATAGAAGAAAAAACAATAGACTATCTAAAATGAACACTTGATATATACATATCTGTTATTTCAACAGTACGAAGTATAGATTTAAGAGTGAAAATATTTACAAAACACATTATTTTATTGAACACTTTTTTATAAAATGATATTTAATAAACATTATCGTTTAGATCTGGTGGTCATCTAGAAAATGAAGAACGATCTTTATCAAATAAATATAGTTGCTCTCAAAGTGGATCAAATTCACAATCTCAACATGATAAAGAGTCAGTCACAAGAAAATCTAAAAAGTTACTACTACCTTCAAAAAAAAACAAACTCAATTCAAACTAAAAATTCTTTAAAAAATTCTAATAAACTTGATATTACAGACTATTATGATAATTCAAATGATCAATGGAATAATTGAGACGGATCAGCAGATAATTATCAACGACATCGTCAACAATTAAATTCAGATAATCTTCACAGAAACCAAATCGTTATAATAAACAATCATCAACAAAAACATTGAATAATGATCGACAATAAACAAGTAAATTTCAATATTCATTTGAATCTTTATTTATTTTTTTTTTGTTTTTTAATTCAATTAGATTCGCATTTTAAACAAAATTCATCGACATTAAACAAAACTAACAATAATAAAATTCAATCAGTATGGCGTTCATTATCTTCAAATCGATCAGCAGAAACTATTGATCCAACACCACAAGACTCAATAATATATAAATCTCAACAACAAATAAATATCAATGATCATAAACAATGATATCAAACAATAAATACAGCATTTATATCACCATTAATGAGTGTACGATCTGATGTAAATACAACTGTGGAAATTATATAAAATTGCTAATCATATAAATTCATCACATTATGATAATGAACATATGTATTATGATTCAAATTTACAAGTCCATCAACAACAATATACAACTTATAATACAATTAATACATCTGATATATCATTAGTACCTACAACAAAGAATGGAACACGATAGAAAAAGAATTCTACAAATCATATAAATACAAATAATAATAAAACGAATTAATCATCTGAGCAAACGGAAACATCAGTTACTGATGAGATTGATTCTTTATTAGAGAAACCGAGGACAACGAATGAAAAAGTATCAATAAAAAAACCAAATGAAACATTGTATTAACTTCAGCAACGGAAATATTGGGAAAAGAAATTGTACACTCAAATGATTCCTGCAATGGTATATCATATGAAAAATTTGCAATAAAATATGATAATGAAACTAATGTTGTACAAATAGAAAATGAATTAACAAAAATAAATAAAAAAACAACAACAACACCGTCATCAAATTCTAAACGATGTACAAATAAAGACCAACAAAATTATCATCAAGATCAACAATATCAACATCAACAAGCTCCACGTCATAGAAATAATTATGCATGAGCAATGTAAGGTAATCTTTCATATTTGAAGTTTTTTAGATTTGACAATCAACATAAATATGCTTTTATGTTTCTAAATAACTATTCATCGGGAAGTATCTGACATGAAATAGATAATCTTTCTTTTGAAAACAGAAATATAATAGAAGAATTTTTTTATAAAATTAACTTGTTTTTATCCGATCTCAATAATCGTATTAAATATTTATTTAGAATATGATGCAATGCAAATGTCTGGTATACCTAATTATTATGGTTCAGTTCGTCGAGCGGCATATGGTGATCGTAATTCACACACACATGATCTATCCAGTAATTATTATTATGAACATCCTCAACAGTAAGTTTTCATTTTCATATTTCTTTATATATTATTCTTATTTATATATAAAGACATTATAATAATCGTTATAATTATTGGAATGAACATTATCAACAACAACGTTCAACAAATAATAAACATTCTAAACATGGCGGTGCACCAATTATAAAAAATCAACTGCAAAGACAACTAATAGTCAATAGAGGTGGTAATAATAATCATAATAATTTTCGTCACCATTCAGTAAGTGATATGATCAAAAAGAAGGTGAAGAATGAGAAATAACATCTTAATGGAATAGATAAGCAACAAACAAATGAAGCAAAATCAGTTAATCGTGATCGGACACCACCTAAGAAAAGTTTTTCCAGTCAAAGGTATACTGAAATCTTCAAAATTACAAAAGAAAATTATGTTATTCATTTTTTAAACCAAATGCGCGTTAGACTTTCAAATATACAAATGCATGGGAGAGACAATGGATGAATCTGTCTCGTTTCTCTTTTTTTTTGTTATTTCATCTTTATTTTTTATCATTCTCTCTCTTTATCTGTGAACATGCATACATATTATAATAAATATGTAAACTATATTCTTGTTCTTTCAAAGTAAATAGAAAAGTAGACTAAATACATAAATATATTGATATATTTATTCATCTTTATATCTTTGTTCGAAAATGAATTTTGAAAAAAAAGGCTTTTAAAGCAAATTTTGAAAACGAAAAAATATATTCTCTTTTGTTTTACATAATATACTGGTTATATTACTTTTTTTTCTCGAATGATAATGAATATCAATATTGTGTGTGATGTTGTTGTTGTTTGTTTGTCTGCTCCTTTCTCATTTTCCCTTTTTTCTTTGTTTTCGAATCGAAAAAAACATATTTAATCATCTGTACGTTTCATTTTTTTTGTCGTTGATGTGACACAATTGATCAAAATTATAAGAAAATCTCTCTTTTCTTGCTATTTATTATTTGTAAATAGAACGCAACAAAAAGAAATAACATAAAAATAATGTGCAAAACATTTTTATGGATGATTTTTTGTTTCTTTATCTCTATCTCCCTCCGTTCATGTTTAATCATAATGCGTTTATTGCCTGGCTAGTACATTGCAGGTTCTTTTTCTTTGTTTTTGTCTTGTCACGAAAAATAAAATGCAATCAGAACATTGTGTTTATTTAGTATCTATTATTAAAATTATTATCTTCTTGAAATGTGCTGTTTTCAACATAAATCATAAAAATATCTAGCAGTTATAAATAATTATTCTAATAAATGGTTTTCGAAAAGACGAGAATGTTTAAAAACTGAATTCTTACATTAAATTGTTGATGTGAAGAAGTCATTCTTAGATCTTTTTTTCCACAAAAAGTTACAACTGCTTGATATGATCTATGAAATAAAATCGAAAAAGAACTATACAATTAATTTCTACGTTTATTTCTAATCTTTGTATATTTTCTCCAAAGTGCTGAATGATCCATTTTCTTGAAAGAAAATATTAAAAAAAATTATCTTTTAATGTTTTTTCCAATTTTCGAGGGTTTTTTTCATTTCTTTGGACTCATGAAAATGATATGTTTGAATTCATCGTGAAAACATGCTTGTAAAATAGAGGGACTCAGAAGTGAAAAAAACATCAAAAAGTAGTATGTCGTCGAGTTTTTTGCATTTCAAGATATAGCTAAGTTTTATATAATATCAGAACCGCCAGACATTGTACTTCAAAAGTATAACTTTGCTTTTTCGAATTATTACTCTATTAGAAAAAGAATCTCATGCAACTCTGGTAGAAGATCTCTAAAACATAAAAACCTCATATTAATACCAGTTGTTTTATCACTAAAACTCGTCTAGTCTACAATGAAATGATAGATTCGGAATCAGCATGAAAAATTGAGTCGAACCAGATGTGTATCAAAGTGCTTGCATGATTTTAATTTTACGATGAAAATCTTGTTCTTAGTATGAACTCAAAAAATCAAAATCTTGAGAGACGAGAGAAAGTCATTCTACCCAACTCAAATATTCATGCTGATTCCGAATCTATAATTTATGTTGGAAACTGGACGAGTTGAAAAAAGATGATACATTTTGAATAATCAGCTGTTTTTCCCATCGATTATAGAGTTATATTCAGCTTTTTGTCGATAAAGACATACATAGAGAAATCTTTTGTTAAGTATACTGTTCTTTTTTGTCAGGACCAACAATGATATTTACCTATGAGTCTCCTTATAAATGTAAAATGTAAACATATCTCCATGATTGATTAAAAGAACTTAGTTGATTTCTTTGATCTGTAAGAAACATGCTCAATTATTTTTCGGTAAAGTAAGTTTTGGGACATCTTGTACAACAGTTTGGCTACATAACGTGACACTTCAACTATCAAAGTTTGAGAAAAACTTCTCTGAATCAAACAGATTTAAACGAGTGTACCAGACACAATTTTTAATGGTGATTACAAATTTGAGATTTATGGTGTAAAAAAATCAGATTTTCTCATCGAAAACTGGATTTTGAACTTTTCAAAAGTCGTATTTCGAATTCTGTAACCAAGAAATGATTCTAAATAATGCTGAGAGATATACCATTTCCTACAAAATAGCCTATTTAGTTTCGAGCTTTGGTAGCTGAGAACTATTTTTAACCTCTTAGACAGTTTCTAACTTACTGTTCAGTTTTTGAGCTCCCATCTCAATGAATGAATCTGATTCTTTCGTAAAACTCTTATCTACATAATAAAAACCTATCATTACGAAAATCAATTCATTTTGAATATGATAAGTACCTGAAAGATAACTGATAAAAAAACTGTGTCACAGTGTTACATTCGTTTTTTGCACTTTATACATAAATAAAAATAGGTAAAAGCAAATTTTTTTGTCTTTGTAAAGTTCGTTCAAAGCTCTACGAAAGTGGCTTTAGATGCATTTTATTTGAACCAAATGGGCTGCAAGAAATTACAGTTTTCTTGGTGGTACCGGAGAGAAAGGGCCTTTTTATGTGACATCGTTACGCGGTGATAAAACTATTCTAGATGCCCAAGAGTTAAACCAAAAAATATCTTTTTTTATCGAATAAATAGAGTTCGATAAGCTGTGTCGAATGGTGATTAACCAAACTTTATAGTTCTTAAAATTTTCGTGATAATTTCAAAGTAATAACAACTTATATCATTCGTATGAAATAAAACATTGAGTCAAGCTCTATGGCATATGAAAAAATCAGTCTGTTTTATTGAACTAATTTGGAAATATTTAGATTTCTTATCGTATGATTACTTATGAACCAACCTATATATCTTTAACATGTGCAATGCTTTCAACATATTATTCGATATTTCTTTTGTAAAATTATCATTTCTGATTATTAAAATCTATAGATGTTTAAAAATTTTGGAAATTCAATGAAAAAAAAACTCGTCATATGTCATAATTTTGAAAAGATTAAAAATGAACTCGATACAGTGTTTTCTAATTCTTTGGCAAAACTAGCGAATATTTGTCTCGAAGATGAGTCATTGTTAATATGACTATCGTCCATGCGTTGATACTTATGCAATCTTTCTTCCTTTTCATTTATGCATTAGCGATTTTATTGCACATGATTTATACAATATATTGTCGATTTTTGTAAGTTGTTTTTTTCTCATAATATTACGAAAGAAAATTTTCAATTGACGATGTAGTATAAATTCAGCAATCTTTCCTCTCGATTGAAAGGAATACCTTGTATTTAGTTCATATGAAACTTGAATCCGATTCATTAATAAAAATGTATAAACTTAAATATTAACAAGGAACGTTTCCATTTTCTTTCAGATAATTAATTGGTATCATATATACACATTATGGCTAATGTAGCTGTTATTTCAAAAAAGCCATCTTCATTTATCTATGAAAACTTAGTTTCTCAAGTCCAAAGCATTCAAAATCAAACTATGGAAATGGAGAACATCATTAATGGTCAATTGGAAAAAGAAAAGAAAGTACAAAATGAATTAAAATCTCGTTCATTAACATTCATAGATCCATATGGAAACCGAACAACAAAGAAATATATGGATCATCAATCAATTAGTAAAATAATTCGAGATTATGAGAAAAATTATGTACCTAAATATCTTCAACAATGGATACGAATTGGTACTCAAAATGATGATATTATTTCACCATTGAGTGAATATGGATTAAAATCTACTGTATCTGAATATGAGAATGGTTATGAATTTGTTTCATATGGTGAAATATCTGTATTTATTGGAAAACATGAAGATTGTTGGCCTCAAACAATTTTTGTTAATATGCTATTAATGGATAATATTGAAAAACTGAAAATGAGAATAAAACAACAAAGGCCATATATCGATTTTGAATTAAAATCATGTATTATAGATCCAAATATGGAACCAAACATAACCAATTGGAAACAAGGTACGATTGTAAAATTAACAGAAGCTATTATATCAAACCAATTATATCAAAGTAATTGTGTCATTTTGGCTAAAGTCATTGATAAGGAGGTAAACTATGATTCTCTTTTTGTATTTATGACTGTATTGTTTGATTTTTTTTTGAAGACTGATAGTGGTAGCGACCGCGGTTTTTGGCTACTTGTGAAAAAAGTTACCGGAGAAACTATCACTCTCAATGTGAATTCTCAAATGAATGTATTAACTGTGAAAAAATTAGTCGAAGATGTTGAAGGTACTCTTTGTGATCACCAACGTCTTATATTTGCTGGAAAGCAATTAGAAGATGACAAAACTCTCTCAGATTATAAAGTATCAGAAGAAAGTACACTTCATTTAATATTACGATTACGAGGTGGAATGTATCATTTTACAAGTGGTCGACAAGATTTTCGCTGTTTGCCTTACGATAGTATGGATGCTATTCAAAATGTTCTAACATTCAAGTTTAAAAATATGCATAATACTCAACAATTATCACTATCTGACTTGCAGAATTCTATTCTACAAGCAAAAACTGTTCTGTCAACTTTATATCATAAAACTCTGAAGCTTCGTATCTCCCCTGATATTCCTGATTTGAGAAAGATCATCCTACCAATACCTACTGACAATGAAGATGATAGTGATGATGATAATGAAGATGATCAATGACTATCCAATACAAGAAATGAATTACGAGTCTTTCGATTATTAGAACATAACACTCTCAAACATCTACTTATTAAAGAAGAACAACTTCGACTTAGTCAACAAACTCAACAATTATTATCATCTATTCAAGATCGAACAGATATTGATTGGATGGATATTATTGATCAATTACAAACACAATTAATCAAAGAAACAATTGGTCAAGATGCAACAGAAAGTGAAATTCAACATGGTTTGAAGTAAAATATTTGATTTTATTTTCTTAATAAATAAATGAAGATCTTTATTATTCTTTTTTTTGTTTTAGTATATTGAGAAGTGCACATGAGTTATATCCAAATGATGATGAATTTCATAATTTATCTCTCTATGTTCGACATAATCGTGCAAGACAAGGTCATTTTCGAGTTGGTGATGAAGCTATTGATATTGAACTATTAAATCTTAATAATGAATTTGTATCATTATTTTCTCATTCTCATTCTAATAAACCATTATTAATTATTGGTGGATCATATACATGACCACCATTTCGTGGTATTGTTCCACAACTTCATGAGTTAATGGATATTTATAAAGATCATATTGATCTAATAACTGTTTATATTGAAGAAGCTCATGCATCTGATGAATGGTAAGTAGTTGATTTGAATTAGAATGTAAACTAAAATTATTATTGTAATAGGCCAATTGGTAGTCGAATAAGTTATGTTCAACCAAAATGTGATGTTGATCGAATTCGAATAGCTAAAGATTTT
>CAJNOI010001389.1:0-14778 GCA_905250115.1 Adineta steineri | reverse complement strand
CATCTTGATGGTTGACATTCATTGTAATAATTCTCATATATACTTGATGAATTCCATTCTTCAACCATCAGTTGATCAAGAATATCTGCAATGGTTGAGTTTTCCAAATACTGGATTGACAATGATATATCAAGAGCTGTGACATTCATAAGTGTAGACGATCCCAAGTATGATTGTAGCTTATTAATGCAGGCTTGATCATAAAAACATTGCAGATCAGACTGGAGTAGTGATTCAATTATATAACATCCCGTATAAAGACCTGGTAAAGGAAATATATCCGTGAAGTTAGGATAATACACAACTGCATATTGATCAATGCATGTGGCTGATGAAGAACATGTACAATCACCGTATCGTGTAGATTTTGTAAATAAATAATCGTCATTGCCAGGATAGAATCTATAGTTAGTGAATTGTCCAGACACCAAAGCGTTGCTTTGAGTTGTTTTTCGTATCATAGCAAGTGACAATAAAAATTCATTTGTTGTTGACGATATGAATTGAGAAACAAGTGCATCAGTTTGTAGTTGAAATACATTTGAAGGTGTTACAGATGCACTTATATATTGAGTTGAATTGAACTGAATCAAACGATTTAATATTGTTTGATCAACTAGGGCACAAAGCGTCGATAAAGCTTGAAATACAAGTGTGCCCATCACTCGAAATGTATCATAAAATATTCCAGCATTTCCGGGCGAAGTGGCTAGATATTTAAACCATTCTTGTTTAACAAAATCACTATGACATACTTGATGTAATGTATATTGAATTTGAATAAATTTTTCATAATTGATTGACACTTGTGTGCATTCACATATCAATGTTTGACTATATGAGTCATAAAGTTGTTCATATTTTGTAATAGACGGTGTTTTGACATTAACTGTTTCTGTAATATTTATCAGTGACGTATATAAGAGAAGAATAGATAATGATATATTTAATAAAACAATAAATAATCTTGTTGAAATGTGTTGATTTTGAAGTTGATGTTCATCGATAGTTAATGAAACAGATCGAAATAAATTGAGATTCACAAAGTAAAGCTCTGCTTTTTGCCGTAATTCAGAAGCGGATTTTCTGTTGTTTGACACTAGAACGAAATATATAAGTAGTTTAACCATCTTGAGGGTGTGGGTGTGGGTGTGGGTGGGTGTGGGTGTGGCTAGGGTGGGCGTGGGTGAGAGTGAAAACGAGAGTAGTCGCTTCACCCACTCTCACATCAATTCTGACACCCGAACCCTGACCGAGCCTCGAGCCCCGAGAGGCTCGGGCTCGGTGCATTCCTACATAAATCAGATGAAGTCGTATTTATTGACGAAAAGAAAATATAAAAAATACATACTGCTTATTCCAATAGATAATAGACTCTACGATGTTCAACGCGAATTGATTTGTAATTAACAATTGCAGATTGAAATGTTTGATAAATATCACTTGAACAACAACAGTAGATACTCTAAATATAAATAAAGGAAATAATTGAATATCATAAATTTCGTATGGAAGACGTTAATAAGATAGAAATCGTTGAACTTATTAACTACTGAGAAAAATTATGAATAACAGTAAATATGTTTGTTTATTATAATTTTCATAAAAATAATAAAACTGTGCTTCATGAAATCATGGCGAGAATTACTCAATTATCTATGAAGGATGATGGGAAAATATATAGTATTTTATTCATTAACGACAGTGGACGAAAATACGATTAATATACTAACAGTTAAACTATACTTCTTAACGTATGATTGCCATCAACTGAAATGATAATATTCGAGTAATGTTTCTTTCCTTCTGTGTTTCTACCACTTACTATAATCAAAGTGATATATATTGAAGAAAAAAAAACGAGGCAACATAATGAAAGTAGTTAGAAAATAGTTAAAGTAATCAACGTAGTTTCTAAATAAAAATCTTTCTTTCTATATGATTCATTTAATTCATTAGTTGAAAAACAAATGAGATTTATCTAATTGATAATTATAGACTAAATCCCAATAAAGATGTAAGTACAGCTGTTCTTTATGTGAAAGAGACAGGATCTTTGCAGTATCCCTATTGTTAATATTATTTGTTAACAGGTATTTATATTTAATTAGTTGTTTATTAAAAAAATGTATGATAATCAATAGTAAACAGATTCGACATTGATCACTTATCTCTAATGATCATAATAGTATTTGATTATAAATTCCTTTATTAAATGAATTAAGAATAAAGTTTACCTAAGAACTTAACGTATTGAATTACTCAGCAAACAAATGTTATTGTCATTCGAGATCAATATAATTACTCTTTTTTGAAAATAATATCTAACAATATAACTATGTTAGACCGTCTGTACAGCTTAGAAAAAATTGTTTGTTAATAAACAAAAAAACATAGGTTAATCTTTTTTTTCTGAGGAAAACTATTTCTCAATTGGTTGAGATGATATTTTTTCATTTATGAATCAGCAACACTGGAAAATGATTTCATCTTTTGCCTCCTTAGAAACATTTTTATTTTTTCAAGAAAAACTAATTTTTAGAAAGTAATTTCCGTTATTATAATTAATGTTTCCTTCTTGACTTAAAATTGAAGATGAAAATCTTCTCGATTATTATTTTAACTGAAAACATTAAATTTTTGTTAAATAATCATTTCAATCGAATTTATATATATGTTAATCATTGAATAAAAGAAACAATGATTTCCAGTGAGTAAACAAACACGTAGTTACTTCTTAAATAAAATACTTTTTTTTAATTTTCTTAAAACATTTTTTCTTTAAGAAAAAAAATATTTTAAAAATGAAATACTGACATTTTTTTTTATTTACTAACAAGTATAAAACTACAAGAATCATTTCTATCATTAGCGTAAAGTAAGTAGATTTCAAATAATTATTGATAAGTTTCAATTTATTAAGTAAGATCGTCTTGTTTCTTTATGAGAAGAAGTTGAATTGTAATTTTCATTGTTTTTATCTTAAGAAAAATTTCGATGGAAGAACTATCAATTCCAGAAGATCACCTTCAAAAGTAATTATACTATTAATTTTAATTAATATTTCAATTTAAAAGTATCTTTTAAAGAGAAAATAATTTATCAACAAAATGTCGATTTCTTGTTTGGAGTTGTGTTTTAATTCAAATATCATTTATTATTAGTGTTATTACAGTAATTATATTCATTCGTTATCAGTCATCATTTTCATCTATCAATATAAAATATGACATTGGTAATAAATAATTCTCTTTAAATATTAAAGTTAGATGTAGAGTACTTTCACTTTATTCGATATTGATTTGTAATTTAAGTTTCAGTTCAAATCAATAAATCAGATTTTTCCAAAAAAATTTTAGAGTTAAAAGCAGTGAGCTTCACGCGTACACTCCACGTGTTTGCAGGCGGCTTTTCCATCCATATACTTAATCCGAGAGTTTTCGATTAATGTTTTACAATATGTAATAGGCATCTTTGTAAAAAGTCATCCTCGAACAAGTATTGGCCTATCTCAACACCCGGAAGTACTATTCCCAAAACAGAACACAATTGCTCTGTTCTCGGAATACTACTTCCGGGTTGCGATTAATATTGTTCTGTTCTCGGAATACTACTTCCGGGTTCTGACTAATATTGTTCTGTTCTCGGAATACTACTTCCGGGTTGTGAGCAATATTGTTCTGTTCTGGGAATACTGCTTCTGAGTAATATTGTTCAGTTATGGGAAACAATTTCCTGATCGCTACTACTTAATTAAGTACTGATCGCAATTAGAATTGAAGATGTCAGATTGTCTATTTTTAAAATTTCGAAAGGATTGGACGAACAGCTAGGCACCTTCTCATAGACACAGAATAGTGCTCGGTAAAATGTGGGCGATGGGATCGCAAAAACGACAATTTGAAGTTAGCACCTCGCGGAGTTTACTTTTCTTCACTAAATTTTTCTAATCAAATGAAGATCTTTGTGCGATTAAAAGGAGAAAAACAAAATGTAAATAACTTAAAAACTATTTGCAGGAACGACGAGCGTTTTGAAAAAGACCACACGAGCAACTCGAATGAAAACAACTTCAACTGCAGGTAATAATAAAATAGTATAATATGTATATGTAAATAAATTTATTTATTTAGTAACAACATCAATTTTAAGTGATACTTCGACCATAAATTCTTCATGTAAATCAATAGTTATTTTTGTTTTCAAAAACTACAATGATCTTTTCTAGATATTCCATGTTATCCATTAAAATTTTCAAATTATACAAATTGTTCAACTGGAAATAACCCTTGGTCAATAAGCAATGGTTATTTAGATGAAGATTCTTTTCTTGATATTGTTGTTGTTAATAGAGATGATGCAACTATGAGTATATTCTATGGTTTCGGAAATGGAGAATTTCGAAATCAAACATTATATTCGACGACTTTAGGTTGTACTTATGTTGTTATTAGAGATATGAATAATGATAATAGATCAGATATTATTTTAACTTATACTTTATTAAATGAAATTGCCATTTTAATCAATAATGGCAATCAAAATTTTAATTCACCAATAACTTATCCAGTTGAAAATTCTCCATATTGGCTTGACATTTCAGATTTTAATAAAAATAATTTATTAGATGTTGCTGTTGTCAATGATGAAGATGCGTCTGTTACTATTTTATATGATTATTATAATTTATCATTCAATTATTCTAAAACATATCCAGCCGGAAATGATGTTACAGCTGTATCTATTGCAGATTTTAATAATGATTTGTATCCTGATTTTGTTACTACTGATTTTAGTGATAATACAATTAGTATTAATATGAATTCGAAAAATGGAATGTTTAAAAATAGAAAAACGTATTTCACAGGTATTGGACCATGGGGTCTAGCCATTGCTGATCTAAATAATGATAATTTTATAGATATTGTTAATACTAATGACTTATCATTTACATTAAGTGTTTTATTTAATGATGGGTATGGAAATTTTAATAGACGAGATACATATTATATTGGTGGAACTCCAAGATCAGTTACATTAGCTGATTTAAATAATGATACATTCATTGATATTATTACTGTAAATTGGGATGATCAATATATTTATATTTTTTTAAATAAACAAAATGGAATATTTCAAGCATATCAAAGATTTACCACCGAATTGTATGGTTATGCTGTTACAACTGGCGATTTTAATCAAGATGGAAAAATAGATATTGCTCTTATTACTTATGAATCTACTTTGAATGTTCTTTTAAATCAATGTTAAAAACATTTCATAGACTACTTTTATTATGGACAAATATTTATTCTAAAAACAATATTCTTTTTTTTCCTTTATATCAAATAATAAATACATATTTAATTATAAATTTCAATATTTCAAATAAATTTGTCACTTTATTCTGTTAACATAGGAGACAAGGGTGGGTGTGAGTGGTATTTATCTCATCTACACTTTCACAGTCACACCCACACCGTCAAGAAAATGGTATATAAGTATAGACCTTCGTTTTCTTTTGAATAACAGAATCTATTTGATGAAAATCGTACGAAACTAATTATATGCATCTAATAATATCTAATCAATTGAAAGAACTTTTTCATTGTTATACTATTCTTAACAACTTCAAATATGAAGTTATCTAGATTTAATTTAATATTTGTTGTTTTCAAATTCAAGTTATTCACTAGAGAAAATAAGATGCAACAATTATATCTATTCTTAGCAGCAATGAATTTTGATATTTAACTTGTTCTATCTTTCCTTTCTTTTTTTATAAACAGTAGATCTGTGGCAAGCGTTATAGAGTGGCGATAGTTATTTTGTAAATCATCTTTTCTTCATTAGGGCAAATATTTAATGATTTATTTTTTTAATAAAACAACCCCTCATCAATGTTTTTTCGTTACAGAAATATTTATTAAAAAAACTTTGAGCAGATATATCTCAAATTTATTACTTATTTTGTTTATTATAAAGTTTCTAAAAATTATGTTCATATCGAATAATTTTCTTTTTATAGAAATTCTATAAACTACATTATTTGTCATTAATCATATATTATTTTTTTATAACAATATAATTTAGTTTCATTAGTGAATGTAAGCGAAGTAAAATCTAATTTATCTACATCTATTACGTCGAAGATTGATAAGAATGAGTAAGAGTATTTAAATGTGTGAGAGTATGAATAGGAGAGATAGAAGATTGTCTTATGCCTCTATTAACGAAACTCATCTATTCGCACCCACGCTAAGTTCATCTCTTTTTGTTTTATACTAATATCTATTGTGAGTCTTTGAAAAGAATAAATGATGAGCTAGCTAACACAACAAACGAACGCGCAAAGATAGAATTGCGAAGTTTTATTAAAATATAATAGTTCTGATAGCTTCTTCGTAACTATCTTATTTGTAATCGTGTAAATTTACTTTTTACAATATAAGAAAGAAAAAAAAGAGTCTACGAAATCTCAGCCATGCGACATGTGATAATACATAAAATCTCTCTAACTATATGAGAACTGAAGTCATATATTTTGCTTACCATTTTCTTATCAGAGAGCAAAGAAGATATGACGTTTTAACAATTACATTCACTCGATTCACAAGCGAAAAATGGATGAGACAGGTAACACAACAAATAACGAGATAGAAGCTGTAAACAATGTTCCAGTAACACAAAGCATGCCTCCACCAAGTTTCAGTTCCGCGAATCCAGTGGTCGTTAGTGTACAGAATGCGCCTCCATCAAATTTCAGTTTCGCGAATCCAGTGGCCATCAGTGTACAGAATGAGCCACCACCACCAGCATACACATCTTACGGGCAGTTCGTACCTCCTCCAGCTGGTTATCCTCAAGCTGGACATCCTCAAATGGGTTATTCTCAAGCTGGACATCCTCAAGCTGGCTATCCTCAACCTGGATATCCTCCAGTTGGTTATCCTCAAGCTGGTTATCCTAAAGTGAATCAAGCACAGCCGCAGCGAATGCCTAATAGTATGGTGTTTGCACCCAATCAAGGTGCTAACGTAAGTGATTTCATGGCATGGTCAATTTTTAACTGTCTGTGTTGTTTATGGCCTTTAGGCCTTGTTGCCATATTTCTCTCAAGTATGGTAATGGAAAAGAAGAAAAGTAACAATGTACAAGGCGCTAAGTCTCTGTCAACGGCAACTGGCATAGTGAATGGTATTGCTACCGTCGCTGGTATTGGTCTCAATATCTTTCTCATCATGTACTACACTCAGATGCGTTGAGACAGCGTATATTAAAGACATTTTCGCTACCATATATTTATTCAAAGCAATATATTATTCATCTATCTATTAATGTGATTTTTTATTTTTGTTAAAAAGAAATAAATATTATTTTAATAAGAAAATGTTTCGAGATGTAAAAATTGCTGTTAGATAAGTCTACATGAACAGTGAAAGAAATATTATTCATCAGGGCATCTGAAGAAATGTATTTTGCTTATGAATTAATCATGAAATTCGATCGATAATTTCTGACCATGGGTTAAAAGATAAAAAATGGTGCAAAGCTTTTAAACTTTAAAAGGATAAAGGCACACAGATTTGTTGCTCAGTTCATCATGCACACACGTCTAAAATATCTTTTATGAAATATGTCATCAGTAAATAAAATATCATTTCAATGAAGTTGAATATATTTTTTCTCAACAGATTATAGTAGATGGATGATTAACTTTATATCTACACTTCTTCACATTCATCCACACTCATTTGAGACGAAAACAACAATGACAAGATCAAACATGCGATTAAACTAGAATATAGTTCTTTCACACTATGATTTGTAGGAAAGAAGAATAATAGAGAGACGCTAGCATAATTTTATCGAAAAAAACCGAAAAAGGTTTCCTTTCACAGACGTTAACTTATCGAACATATTCAAATAAAATGTATTGCAATTTTTTCTAACAAGAAAAACTATGAACTATAAGTTTTACGAATTATCACATAGGAAATAATGATTTTCTAATTGTAAATTGTAACTTATTGTATTTTGATGTTTGGCTATCATCTCGCAAAACTTATTTTTCTATTAATCTTAATGGTAATTTCGAGTATTATAAACGATTAATTAGCTGCAAAATATCGGATTGTTTTCTATCACTTTTTACACTCATCCAAATAAAGTCAATTATATTTTTTTCCATCAGTGCATCTATAAAAACAAAATCATCCTTAGAATCCACTAAATATGTCTACTTTATGGAAAAAAAACCTTGAAAAAGTTTCTTTTTTTTGTGTTTGTCAACTATTTCATTCAAACTGATGGTACTCAATTCTGCAGCATTTTTGTTGGTTGAATTAGTGTTGCAATTTAACTATGACGATGATGATTCAATGTCAAGAACAGAAAAGAAATTGATCGTGGCATAAACATAAATTCTCCATTTGCATCGTTTATGAATACACAAAAAGAAACAATGATTCATTAAGTTTCTATTACAACTTTAAACTAAAATTTTTCATCAAAACGTTTCTTATTTTAGATTGCTACATAAGCGAAAGCAGATATACTACTGAGTATTTTATGAACATATTGGTCTGCAGATTCGTGGGTATACAATCGGTGTTTCTTTCCGCTAATTATAATGTGCTTTTTTCATCGTGACAAATCCTGTCAATGTAAGAAATCACGATCAAATAGAAGATTCGTGAGTTTAGCATTACCTAAATGTTGTCGATCAGAAAAACAAGACTTTGTATTTTACTCTGGCTTTTGGACTAGTCAATATTATCGATCTAATAACCAGTATGGTCCTTATCGTTGTTCTCTGACATTTCAGTCACGATCGATGACAGTCATTGGATCTGGTATAGATGATATGGGTGATTTTATTATTAATGGTTTCTATTCATATATAACTAACCGAATTGCTTTTACGAAAACATATCAATCAGAAAATACGATTGAACCAATGAGTGCTAATCATAAAATAGTAGTTCAACTAATTTGGAATACTCAAGAAAAAAGATTTCAAGGCAAATGGTATGATGATCGAGTGTCTGACAATGGCAAATTTGACCTAGTATACGATGGCGTGTAAAATCAATCACCATCTTGAGGGTGTGGGTGAAAGTTAGAGTGAAATACAATACCCACACTCATCCTAATAGATTTACTAAATACATAAAAATCACCTTCAAATCCTTGAGATACTTTCTAATTCGTATCATTTTTTTTCATCTTGTCTATATTCGTTCTTATCTAGTCTTATTTTATCTTAAGAATTGCACAACAACGGTGTAATTTCTTTTTAAAAAACAGTATTTAAGACAAACAAATTTTGTTCTAACTTTACTAAGAAAAATAAATGTCTTCATCAACACCACTATTATTTCAACTGGCTCATGGTAATAGACATCCCGATGATCGTTTTGATTATATTGTAAAACATTACTTTCTATATGCACAGTCACTTCATCACGCACATATCTATGTCACATTATATGGTAATCGTATTGCACCAGATTTTTATGACGATGATGGCGAAGTAGGCGATGAAGAATATCCATCGTATACTAATGAAAGTATGCGACAACGAATTCTTGAAGAATATAAACAACGCTCAGTTGAAGATTATGAACAAAGCAATGAGGAATGCTCATGTGGTGAACATTATTGGCATTCAATCAAAAATATTGATACAAAGAAATATGATGGTAGTATTATTGAAGTGAATGATGGAAGTCAACTATTTAAATTATCAATTCAATTCAATTATCCTTGTATTCATTTACAAGAACAAGCTGATGAATTTCAATACAATATGTATCAATATGAACAGAATACATTTATATATCAATTGAGAGCAACAAGCCAAGATGATATATTTCATTATTTATTCCAACATTTAGAACAATTTAATTTAACTACAGAAATGTTAATAACTCAATTTAGTAAAGCTTCATTGGATAGTACAAAGACATGGAATGAATTTAGTTCATTATGTGAAGAATCGATTAAATGCCAGAATGATTGTGAAGTTGTAAAACATGAAAAGATTGTATTTAAATTGAATACGATGGATGAACCAATTGTTACACATAATTGCGATATATAATTTACTTATTTATCGAAGACTTAGACAATACGTATATTTATTTCATATTTTCTATTTTTTATTGAAGATCATTTTTAGTTTACGTTTTACTTTGAAATACGAGAGTGTCAAATATATCACTTTCAATAACAATATTAAATTTTTCAAGCTATAGATCAAGATAAAAACTTATCATTGTCTGAATTATCTTTGGGTGTGTGTGGTTGTGGGTATATAAGTCACTCTTGTTTCATACTACGCAGACACACCCATACCCACACTCACACCCACACCCTCAACTTTATCTTATTCACTGATCAAATTTTCTTTTTTTACAGTTACAAAGTTGATGTTATTACTGCTACTTTATCCAATAAACTGATCAATTTCATATTATCAGCTGGTAGTCTCAATACTATATATTTATTCTTTGAACTGATAATTTACGTTTTATTTTACTGATCATTTCATCTTTTTAATTAATCAAATATTTTGTTGCGCATTTGTATTATTTTTAGTTGCTATCAGTGGGGTTATTGTTAGTATCTGTACTTTTTCTGATGCTATTGTTGATGTTCGTTCTAATAACTTTGTTGTTATATTACTCGCTGCAACTGTTTCTGTTGATAATGTCTTAATTTGTTCGATCACTGTAGTTATTTTTCTGATCGGCAACACTGTTGTAGTTTCAATTGATTTCTCTGTTGCTCTATCCACAGTTGTAAGCTTACTTATATCTGGAATTGATTTAGTTGTTGTTGTTACTTGCTTAGATTCTTCTGTTTCTTTCGGTGTTATTATTAATTCCGTTGCTGGTAGTGTTGTTATCAACATTTTCTGTATTTTAGTAGTTGTTGATGTTGTTGTCTTTGTTTTTTTAAATCTCGTAGTTCGTATATTTTGTTTTTTAGATACTTTGGTTGATCCTAATTCGTATCTTACAGAATGAGTTGTTGACGTTGGATACAATATCGTCCATGTTGGCCATAATCTTACCCATACTTTATTTGGTTGCGACGCTGTTGTTGTACTAGTTGAGCGCTTAGTTGTATATCTCCATGTACTTCCTGATGTTTTTGTTGTTTTGCTTCTTGGTATGGTAATTTTTGTTTTTCTGGTAGGTGCTGTTGTTATTTTCCTTCTTGGTATAGTAATCTTTGTTTTTCTGGTAGGTACTGTTGTTGTTTTGTATCCTGTCTTTCTTGATGTTGTCGTAGATCTATATCTTACTGTTCTTCGTGTATTTGTAGGACTATATCTTGTTGTCCACCATACTGTTGTTGGCCAATAATTCATCGTTCTCCATGATGATGTTGGTATGTATCTTGTAGGCAATCGCGTTGTTATTCTACGTGTAGTAGTTGGATATGTTCTTCTAGGAGTAGATCTCAATCCATATAGTGCTTGAATACCAGCACGATCCTAAAATTCATTGTATATGAAGTCATCTGTTTATATATAAATAAAACTTGGATCATTTATTGTGTTAAATACATAGTTGATTTAGAGAGTTCTTCGATAAAAAAGATGAAATTTTATATGTCCTGACTATCATTAACTAACTTACTATAAAATTATAGAGAATATTATTACTCACATCTCTTGGTAGAAGCTGTTCTGGTTGGAAAAGTTGATATCGTTCAAACATTATCGATGATGGATCATTGGAATCACCAAGTCCAAGTGCATGACCTATTACATGAGTCGCTACAAGATGTAAATTAAAGCCAGTTGTGCTATAACTAAACAGAAAATAAACTTTGTATTTTGCGTCATAGTTATGATACTTACTCATCTGTCCATGGTTCTTCTGCTTCAAAACGAATTATTCCTGAAGGAGGAAAATATGAATATGCTAAAATTCCTCCTGGTCCGTCGAAACGACGAATATCATCATGAAATCTATGGATGAAAGCCAATTCAAAATCAGCTTCTTCATATTGTGGTACTTCTCTAAAAGTTAATGGTGCATATCTAGCCCAATCATTAAATGCGTCTTGAATTTGTGCACGAGTTCTACTTGTACCATATGAGGGATGATATCCATCGAGCAATTTCCATGTAAGAGATTTTTTTCCTAAGCAATATTGATAAAAAAGATTTATAATCTCAAAATATAAAAAAATAAACTTACCATTGAGTTTCAAATGAATACATAAGAGGACTATCTCGTACTCCACATCGAGGAATTTTTGTCGTTGCTTCTATTTCTTTATCAGATTTTCTGGTAGCTGATGATTTCAGTTTAATTTAAGACTTTTTTAAAATGAATTGTGTATTAAATAGATAATTTATCATTGTTTTATTTCCATTATTTGATAAAGATTGGTTTCGACATAAATTGTAGTAAGCTGTATTGAAGTGTGTAGAAGTATCTAACTTCGATTTAGCAACAGATATTTCGAAGTGTTTTGTCTTCATGTTAGCCATTGAATTTGCTAATATATTATGGGAACTATTTAGAGACAAAATGAATATAATAGATATAAACAATAAAAATAATCCCATGGTTTATAATAAATAGAACGAATTGAAGTGCTTATTCTTGTTCATCGATTAAATAGAACAAAAATGACCTTTCACTTCCTTTTTTTTCCTCGATTCCATCCTCGATAATTGTATAGTGAGTTATAATGAAACATATTCATGATAAGAACGGAGAACCTATTAAATGATATCTGATATGATAAGAATGATGAATAGATTCTTTATTATGAGAAAGAAAAACAACTTCTATCAAATATATTTTATTTTGTTTGGATACTTTTGAAAAATAATTCAATATCCATTATTTAGAAAATTAAAAGTTATTTCTGTAAAAGATAAAATAATTGAGAGTGCGTGCAATTGGAATGGATTTAGCACTCACCCACACCCACACCCTCGCCCTCACACCCACCCCTCAAGAGTAGAACTAGAAGTATAGTGAAGAGTAGGTGCATGTAGATCCAACTTCTCAATTTATGTATTATACTCGCTTCCAATTGAAAAAAAAGTTGCTATTTGAATTTGACTACATTTTTCCAATTTAAATATAATCCTTGTCAAAGTGAAAATGTTTTCGACGATATTGCAATGCATCTTTATTTTAAATAAGATAGAAACTCTGTTGTCAGTTAAGATATATAAAGTCAATAAATGAGTATATTAGGAAAAAATTATCACATGACACATATCGAATAGTGTTTCACACTATTGCTTCTTCAAGAGACAAACAAAACGAGTTAAAAGTATATATAGAGAAAAAAGTAAAGGGATCGAATGTGAATTGTTTGGTTATGGTGTTACTGGTGCCAAAAGTGGAGTACAAGCAATCATACATGATCCTTGTGCTAGACCACAAGTAAGAACAGCTCCTACACCAAAAATAACACCAGCTGACCCGTAACAAGACATAGCACCCTTGTTACAAGCCGTTTGACAAGCAGCATATGTTAATGGGCCGCCAGATACAGAATGTGATAATATGAATAAAAAAATCAATAGAATCTTCATTTGATTTGCGAATTGCATCGTATTCTAAAACGGACAAGTAAATGTATAATTGTTATTACCATACTAAAGAATATATTAAAATTGCGGGATCTTATACGACTTACAGAGTGACGTTTGTTTGTATGATGATAGTTGATTTAAAATAACTTTTCACTGTTAAGAACTGTAAAGAATACATTTATATATATATATAGCAGCAGTCTGTAACTGGGAAAAAACCCACCGAAGGAAAAAAAAGAGAAAGAAAATAAAAACTGTAAATGCATCCTAAATAATATGCAACGAGAAAAGAAAGAAACAGAAAACGATTGAAGTTTTTCTTTGCATGTTCTTCATAGAGATGGTAAATGGAATAATAGCACACTCTTTCATCCACTTCTATGCTTTTAAATAAGAAAAATAAAAGAGAAAGATGGTCTGGACTATTTGAAATGACAATAGAATGAAAAATATACATGCAATGGCAAGTTGTAAATTAATACTAATTTTGAAATGCACCTGTCAAAATTGTTTAAAACGTCAAATTTTCAGTTTAGAAATTTTTTGATAATTTCTATGAAACAATGTATTTATTTGGAGGATGTGAGTGTTGAATGCATCGAATACGCACACTCACATTCACATCCTCAATGATGAACACTTTAACTGGAATCAACGAGAAATTTAGTTTATTCAAAAGTTCCACATTGCTATATTGTTTTCATACTGAATTGTTAAATTTTTAATAGAGATGATAATCAACAATTACTTTCGTTTATTAATAAATGTTATTGCACATAAACACTTGATAAATAATATGACTCAATAGAAGAGTTATTGATTTGTCAAGTCGAATAAGCAGAATAAAATGTTTAATTTAACTTATAGTATTTATTTTGTGTAAACACAGAATATGCTATTTGATTAAATCGATATGTCAAAAAAACAGGAATCTTTAAATCAGCGTAGAAAAAGAAAATTTATATAATATGCATAATGTTTGCATACGTAATTTTCAAGGAAATTTTTTAATACAAAATTATTTTTTATGAGAAGCCAAAAGTCGACGATACCAATTTTTACTTGTTTCATTAGCTTGTTTTGATAATACAGCATGTGGTGCTACACCAATGAAGCCGTGAAAACCACCAGACCATACATGTAGTTCGACAGTACCACCAGCTTGACTGATACGTTGAGCATAGTCGATATCTTCATCA
>CAJNOI010001388.1:0-15645 GCA_905250115.1 Adineta steineri | reverse complement strand
AAAAAAAAAAACAATATAAATCACATCAACACATATCGGTATATATAAAATCTATCAAACAATCCTCTCTCATCATTAATTATAGTACAAGCAGCATGAGGAAAAAGAAAAAAAGAAAAAAAAAACAGTCGACAGTAAGTTGATGCTCTGAGTTTGTGTCAATTACTTGATTTGTTTTTTCTTACTTAACCTAATACGTTAAATTAACTAAACAATAACAATCATATTCAGTCCATTGTGGCATGGAATGTTGTATTTCAAGTGTTTGATATTGATATTGTTACTGTTGTTGTTGTTGTGTTGGTGCTCTTACTCATTTACTTCTTAATATGCTCGCTTTCGTGTGTTCTCGATGCTTTACGTTAGTCATTTGATAGTTGGATATATATACAGTAATAATGATATAAAAACTTGTTTTCTTTTTTCTTCGAACGAAATTTGATTCTTTATAAATATATAAAATGACAACAAATGATAACAGTGTGTCTATGTGTGACGTGTATTTCTTTAGCATTTTCATATTTGATTACAATATAAATCAATTTTAAAATATTTTTCTAGGTTTAATTCCACTTCATCTTGCTGGCGCATATTCAACAGGATTACCAACTACTTATGGGTGAATAAATTTTCTTTTGTATACAATATAAAAAAAAACCGAGAGAGAGAGAGAGAGAGTATATATCGCCCTGCAGAGAAATCAAATCAATCTTAGATTTAAAAGAAATCGAATATAGTGAACTCCCTTGAGCAATCAAATAAACTTGATGAAAGCTTTTTTTCTCTTGTCTATACAATGATGACATATTTAGATAAACAAATCTTCTTTCCGTTGAACATATGTTACATCTGGAGAATTTTCTTTTGTCTATTTTAAGTATTCAACCAATCTATTATCAACAACCATCGACAGCAGCATTATTAGCTGCAGCTACAAATTCACAAAATCTTAATACATTAATACCAAATCAAACAACAACTTCAGCATTAAATGGTGGTATTCATTCGACACAGAATCAATCTAATGGTGCACAATCATATTATGAATTAACTTATGCAACAACACCAACGATTGAACAACCATCGTATATATATACGACAGCTTCTGGGCAAACATTTTCGTATACACAAATACCGACAACAGCATCGCAATCATCAGCAGGTCCAGCAAATTTAAATGATGTTTATGGTAATCATACAACAAAATATATTATAGATGATCATAATGGATCAGTTGATCGTGATCATCATCAACGTGCAACAGCTGGCTGGTAATAAAAAGCAAAGGAAAAAAATCTGTATAGAGAAATTGACTTAATATTATTGGTTTTCTTCTTTTTTTTTTCGTATAAAAAAAAAACAAAGAAATTAGCGAGCATTTTCTAATGTACAGTTAATTATATTTCTATTCGTTGATCATAAATTAACAAAATAAATTTGTTTCAGTTAAATTTATATATTCTTTTTTGATTTCTTAATGATCATTATCAACATTCTTTTGAAAAGTAAACAAATCAAACAAATGTTTTCTTTTTGATGAAATAATTCATAATTATATAAGAAATTTTTAAACAAAACATTAAGCACGAACTGACGCAAGTCAACCATCTGTTTTATTTCTTGATAGATGCCAACAGTCGGATAATATTCGCATTTCGATAACAATTGTATAATCTCTCATGCTTTGTTGTTGATAACATTAAGAGATTTTCTTCTCTAATTGATTGGTTAGGAATGTCTGTTCGAAGTGATTTAAAGTATTTACTATTACTAAAATATCTTTCTAAAGTATGTATATTTTTATTATGACAGTTGTGTATGATGAAGGACAATGTATAGCTATTCATTCGATATTTTAAATGAAGAAACATGCAAAATATCGATTATATCTACAAACAATTCAGATCATTGTTCATTCTAATTAGCATACGATCTTAATCATGCAATTTAAGAGATATATGAAGTTACTAAAAATCAACAAGAAGCGTAATAGAATTTATATCTTGAAAGAATAGTACGAGGATTACCAACGATTTTTAATAATTGAATTAAGACGTTATTCTTAAAAATTGTAAACTAATATAAATAATGTAATGAAAAAATTTAGAATTTTTTATCGATTTACATAAACCCTTTTTATCTCGATTTGCTATGATCTGAAAAACATCAATATTTATTTTTGCCAAGCATACGTATTTTTATCACACTGATAATATTAACGTGAAATAATAAAATAGAATTTTGTTTTGTAGTATTATCTGCTAATCGGAAAGGTATATTCCTATTATGTTAAAGATCGATTTGCTTTATAATTGTCATATTTTTTATTCACGTGGTATAATTAATTACAGTTTTTACATCAGACTTGTATAGAAAGACAGAGTGTGGGTGGGTTGTTTTCGTTATATGTATATGCAAGTATGATTTACGGTTATTATATTTAATGCATAAGTTTCCTATTGAATATTAATATTTTAAAAACAAAAACAGGAATACACCTTTGCCTTTTGATATAAAACCGAAAATGGACAATGTATTAGATACGAATAATTTCTAAAGGTATTTTGGTGTATATACAAGTCAAAATGTGTGTCCTTGTTTACGTAAAAGTAGAAGCCAATCATATATTTCATGTACATAACAATAAAAATATGAAATCGTTTTTCATCGAAGCGTAACGATCAATTAGCAATATTTTTAACGATCAATCATTTTTGATAACAAAGTGTGTAAAGATGGGTGCAGCAAACGAAAAATCATCAGATTTATCAACATTTGATCAACCAAAATCAATAAAAACTTCACGTTATGGTCATGATAAAAATATTCCAATAGGTTCAACTAATAAATCTCTACAAAATTCTTATACACGTTCACCATGCGCTCCAAAATCTCCTCGTTTTGTTGAAAATGTTATCTTAATATGGTTAGATGCTTCATTAGAAAATATAACTGAAGCAACACAAAAATCTTTAAATCAAATTCGTCGTCTAACACATATTGTTAAAACATTTTCTGATGTTGATAAATGTGTAAAATTTATTGAATCAATTGAAGATGAAAAAATCTTTCTTATCGTATCCGGTTCATTTGGTCCACAAATAACTCCAATCATAGAAAATTATAATCAAGTTTATTCAATATTTTTATATTGTGGAAATAAAGCAAATCATGAACAATGGGTAAAACAATATAAAAAAATTCGAACTATTCATACACAATTAAAAGAACTTTGTGAAACAGTTAAATATCATATTTCACAATATGATAAAGGTCTAACATCAATTAGTGTATTTCCATCATCGACAAATGTTGAATTAAATGAATTTAATAAAGAATTTATTTATTTACAAGTTATGAAAGCGATTCTAATTGAAATTCGTTTTGATAAAAAATTTCGTAAAGATTTTATGAATTATTCACGACCATTTTATTTAGGTAATGATCTTCAAATGAATTTAATTGATACATTTTATGAAAATTATGATCTTCATTCTCCTATATGGTGGTATACAAGAAAATGTTGTCTTTATGGAATGTTAAGAAAAGCATTTTATAAAAATGATATGGAAATTATGTTTAAACTTGCTTTTTTTATTCGTGATCTTCATAGAGATATTAAAAAATCATATTCAGACGTACATACACATCAACGTCATCCAATATCTGTTTATCGAACAACACGAATGACACTTGATGAATTTACAAATATTGAAAAAAATTATGATGGTTTTATAGCATTTAATGATTTTCTATTAACTACTCTTGAACGAAGTATGGCATTACGATTTGGTAATTTGATTCGTATTGAACCTAATGCAGTTGGTGTTATATTTAAAATTGTTATTGATCCTATAACATCATCAGTACCATTTATTTCTTTAAATAATCTAAGTTATTTATCGAATACTGAAGGTGAAATATTATTTTCAATGAATACATTATTTCGTGTTGAAGAAATTGTTAAACTTAATGATCGTTTATATGAAATACAATTAGCTCCAGTAGGTAAAAAAGATAAATTAATTAAAAGTCTTCTTGGATGCGTACAAAGATTAACTACGGGTGTGCCCGGTTGGTATAAACTAAGTAAAATATTAATAGAGGCTAATGAATATGATCAAGCTGAAGCTGTTTATAAATATGTTCTTAGTCAAGCAAATGATAATCAACTTGCAGAACGTGCATACGTTCAACATCAACTTGGCTATATAGAAGAGATGAGAAATAATTTTCCAGCTGCTATAAATAATTACCAACAATCTGTCGATATTTGTTTAAAAACGTTACCACGAGATCATCCAAATCTCTTAGCAACATATATCAATCTTGCTTCTACTTATCGAAAACAAGGTGATTATCAAAAAGCATGGGATTATAATCAAACTGCTCTTCAAATTCTATTACAACCTCATGATCCAAATACAATTGTACAACAGAATAGTACAGCTGCACTTTATCAAGAACAAAACAAATATTCTGAAGCACAAAATATCTATGAAAAATCAATACAAACCATACTTCTTGATTTTCCATCTCATCAAACACTTCTAGCAGATACATATCATGATTTGGCTGCATTATTTTATTCAATGAAAGATTATACAAAAGCAATAAGTAATTATGAAAAAACAATTGCGATTGAAGAAAAATTTACTCCACCATATTCTCCAGCATTAGCTTCAGCTTATTATAATTTAGCAACAGCTTATGAAGGTCTTCAAGATAATAAAAAAGCTGTAAAAAATGCTGAAAATGCTGTGGAAATTGCTCGTCTTACTTTCGGAAATGAACATTCTGAAACACAACAATACACTAATTATCTACAACAAATTAAAAAACTATCTCGATAGACCTAATTCTAAACTTAAAATAAAAAAATAAACATTGATATACTCTTTTTTTTGTTAGCTTATATTTTTTTATATATTTGCTCTAAATATATTTAATTCAAACTTGTCTAAACATATTATTATAGCATTGATGTGAAAAGGCGACAACAAATCTTTGACGCAGGAATGAGAGATACGTAGGTTTGTCGGGAAAATTTTTCTCTATCGAACTCTGTTGAGTACCGTAAAAATCAATTTTTAGCTTGAATTCAAGCCAGTTAGAGACTTGTATCGTAGTCAACTAAATCTCTTGCCTATACATTAAATTTTTTTTGAGGTGATGGTTTTGTTCTCTGATGTATTTTGAGGGTTCAAATTAACGTTTTATTGAGATTCCCGGACACAAAAGAAAGTTGGATGCAGATCTCTAATTGGCTTGAATTCAAGCCAAAAATCGATTTTTACGATACTCAATAGAATTCGATAGAGAAAATTTTTCTCTACAAACCTACATATGTCTCATTCCTGGGTAAAATTTTACTATGAAATTTGTAGTCGTCTTTCGATATGATAGACAAAAATGTTTGATTCTCCTATAATTCTAGGTTCGATTTATCAACGATACGATTTTATTGGCGAAGTTTCGGTAACCCTTTTTATCATTGAAATAATTGTTTTCAAGGTGCTACAATCATTGTTCTGCTAAATCCTTATGTGTGATATATTGTTCTTGAAATTATGACTCATATGAACCGAATAAGTTTAATAAGAACTGAGAGAGATAATCAGATGGGACAAAGACATTTCGCACTAGGTATTTCAAACTACCGGACATATAACCGGATGTTCGAAAATGATTTTTATCATAAACAACTTTCATTCCGAACACCCTGTCTTTTTTTTACCAGATTTTCATTAAATCGAACTAATTTTATTGATTATAAGCGTTTAAAGTATTTTTTAAGAGAATAAAGCACTTAAAGTCTTATAGGTTAAGATCAATCCGATCCATTGTTTCCTAGTCGGACAGATTTGAAAGTCCACATATTGTAACCTATAAATTTTGCAGATTAAATACAAGTAGCTTGACAGCCGTATTAGATTGATTATTAAAATATTTATGAAGAAAAAGACAGGTTACCTACACTTCTATTCCCATTCAAAGCATTATATAGGATATTAATATGTATCATCTATTATGACACTTGTTAGCCGAACAAATCTGAATATTAAATTTAAAGGACAATAGAAGTGAAATTCTATATCATTCTGATATGTAAATCTAAAAAGTCTTTCTTAATCGAAAACAGTTTGAATCATTTTATCATAAACATATTTACTGAATGAATCATGTATAATCGTTATTGATATTCATATACTTCATGTAATGGATGTATAAGATTTATTAACCTAATTTAACGCCAACGCTTTTTTAAGAAACAGTAATATATGACAACATAAAACTAAGTGATATGTAAATATTTTTTCTGTTTTTTTCTTGTAAGAAGTCTGACAACAATAATAAATCTTGTCAATATCTTATAGATAAAAACTATATATATTTGTATTAGTAGAAGAAATTATTTTGAAAGCATTTCAGGAATAACCAACTAAAATTCTTTCGCGAAATAAAATTCATCCATCAAATATAACCTTCAGACTTTTTTCCTTCATTTAATTGATTCGATCTGTAAATAGAAAAGCAAGCAACCGTAATGTAATGCAATGATGTCAGAATTTATTATGACTCATTAGAAATTGATCAACGTTTTTGATTGGTTGAAAAATTTTCTTCATCATCCTCTATTCGTTTTTTTTACTTGAAATGTCAAATCACAAATAAGCAAAGAAAAGAAATGCATTAATATGTCATTTACTAAAACTCTAGACGAATAGTAAAAAAATGATCGTAAGAAAGAAAGAAAACACTAAAGTCATTAGCTATCGATACAACTAGTGCAACTATAATTTTGATAACATTTATCTATTATTGAACGTTACGGGTGTCAATCCCTACGGTGCAAAATTGATTTATTATAATATTAATAAGATATTCTGTTCTTTCTTTTGTTTTGTTAATAGTTTATTCTAGAATATTTCTCATACTGTGTTTTCGTTTGTTTTTCTTATTCAAATGATGCTGATATATATTAAGAAACCTTCTATATTATACATCGAATCAATAATTATATAATTCTCTTTATATCTTTCTTTTCTTTTTACATACAAAGGATCGTCAATATGCCAAAAGCAGTGTCAAGTTCCAATGCTGCCCCATGTAAATATTCGTTGTTGCTTGTTTTTTTTGTGCCATAAAATTTTTTGTTTAAATAAGAAAAAAAAAGAAAATCGATTATAAGAATTTTGTTTATTATTGTAGCTCTAGCACGTACAATTCAAGCAAAAAAACGTCGACCAAAAAATGCCGGAAAACCGCGTCCTCCTCGTGACCTTATTCAAAAAAAAATGTAAGTTATTTATTAATTTTGTTCAAACAAAAAAAAAAGAATAATCATAAGAGATAAAGTAGTTCGAGAATTATTGTTTTGATATGTGTGTACATGACGTTGATTAATTGAAAGTACATAACCGAAGATAAGAATTTGTACAGTTAAAACCTATTCAGACATATATAAGACTAGAGAAATGTCGGTCATTAGGTAAGATTAAATTAAAGGAAAAAAATGATCTTTTTTGAATTGATTAACAAGTATAATTTTTATTCTCTTATAGAAATACTTTAAATGTAAACGCTACTGCACCTTCATCCTCTACAAATGAACAAGCTTCAATCCCACAATCTGATTCATCATTTACTGTTTCTAGTAGTGGTGGTTTATCAACGAGCGTACCACCTCCGATCATGTGAGATCTTTCAAATAGAAAAAAGAAAATTATCGAAATTTGTTTTTGCTTATAGAATTCCACATGCACATGAAAATGGTTTCAATACGATGCCAATCAATGGTGATGGAAGTGATAATGAAGAAGAACAAGAAGGAGATGATAACCATGATATTCGTGGTTCAGATGATGATGAACAAGAAGATCCCAAAGATTATTGTAAAGGTGGTTATCATCCAGTAACTATTGGTTCAACATTTAATCAACGTTATCATGTTATACGTAAATTAGGCTGGGGTAAAAAACAAATAAACAAATTCTTTTTCAATTCAATAATTTTCATTTTTTTTTTGTTAAGGACATTTTTCAACTGTATGGTTATGTTGGGATCGTAAAGGTTCACGATTTGTTGCTATGAAAGTTGTTAAAAGTGCTAAACATTATACTGAAACAGCATTAGACGAAATAAAACTCTTGACAAATGTTCGCGAAAGTGATCCATCCGATCCATATCGTCTTAAATGCGTTCAATTATTAGATGATTTTAAAGTAGCTGGAATAAATGGTTCACATGTTTGCATGGTTTTTGAAGTTCTTGGACATAATTTACTTAAATTAATCATACGTTCAAATTATCGTGGTATACCAATACCTAATGTGAAATCAATTACGAAACAAGTGTTACAAGGTCTTGATTATCTACATCGAAAATGTCAGATTATACATACAGATGTATGAAAATTAGTTTTTTTCTCTATGAAACGTTAACTTTCAAGGACATTTGCTTAAAAACATTGAGATTTTATCATTCACATATTAATACTTGTAATAATAAGTATTTTTTTCTGTTAGATAAAACCGGAAAATGTTCTTATGTGTGTCGATGAAGAACATGTACGAGCTTTAGCATTTCAAGCCGCTGAATGGCATAAACTTGGAATTACACCTCTTGGATCAGCTGGTAAATATTCTTCATAAATTTTATTATATATATAGTCTTATTTTCAAATTAGTTGCAACAACACATATTGTAAACAAACCAGATTTAAAAACTATGTCAAAAAATAAAAAGAAGAAATTAAAGAAAAAGCAAAAGCAAAAACAAAAAATGCTTGAAATAACACAACAACAAATTCAAGTATAATTTGAAATATTTGTAAAAAAAAAGAAATATTTTATTTCAAAAAATTTCAGGATGCAGAAAAACAAAAACAAAGTCTTTTAAATTCAGTTAATCAATTGACTATTACTAATGAAACAAATAATAATGGACATAAACAAAATTCATCAGATGAAAGTGATGAAGATAATGAAAATGAACAAGTTACTGTAGCTGCTGGTGCTGCTGCTACAACAACAACTTCCGATGATACAAATAAAGAAACTAATCCAACCGAACCTGATCCAATAGAAAGACGTATGAAATTATGAAAGTTTAAAATAATTAATAAGAATTAGAATATTTTAGCTCGAGTAATGGCTGAACGAACACCAAATCCTGTTGTTGAAGTTGTATCAGAAGATATTTTTCAAGTTAAAATAGCTGATTTAGGAAATGCTTGTTGGACAGTATGTTGAATTATAAGTCGAATTTATCTTCTTAATCTTTTCTATTAGTATCAACATTTCACAGATGATATTCAAACACGACAATATCGTTCACTTGAAGTTATACTCGGAGCTGGTTATGATGCATCAGCTGATATATGGAGTGTTGCTTGTATGGCCTTTGAATTAGCAACAGGCGATTATTTATTTGAACCGCATAGTGGAGAAGAATATAGTCGAGATGAAGATCATATTGCACATATTATTGAATTAATGGGACCCATACCTGCTGAAATTGCTCATTCGGGTCGATATTCAAAGGAATTCTTTAATAAACGAGGTACCCAGAAAAAAACATAATCTATTTTTGTTTTGTCTAGAATATATAATTTCAATTTAGGACAATTGCGTAATATAAAACAATTGAAACCATGGGATTTATATCATGTATTAACTGAGAAATATAAATGGCCACCATATGAAGCTATTGAATTTGCACATTTTCTTGAACCAATGCTTCAGTATGATGTTACTCAACGTGCTACTGCTGCTGAATGTATAATGAATCCATGGTAAATTTTCTGAATAAGAAATATTGACGAAAATATATGATAGACTTTCATAAAAATTCAGTTAATTCTTTCAACATCACTATTTGGAGAAAAAAAATTTTCATATTATTATTTTTATCTAGGATAACTGGTGAACGATTATTCAGTACATCTACTGATGGTCTTCTGTATTCCGAACAATTTGGTAATGGAAATAGTAATGAAAATAGCCCATCTGCCAATCTAACTGGTGCTGTTGGTTTTGATTTTCAATCACATGCAGGTAATCTTGATGATTTCTTATCGGCAACTGTTGGACATCGTCAAATCTTACATGAAGTTGCTGGTTTTAATCCAGATGAAGAATCAGATGATGATGATATGTCCGATGAATACGAAGATATTGATGAAGATGAACACTCCAATGATGATGCAAGTAGTCACGGCGAACTTGACGAATGATAAATAAACTCTATATGGCTGTTTATATGTATGTGTGTTTTAATGTATCACTTTTGAATCATTTCGGACGTATCAAACACACACAAATACCTATATAAGAAATAGAAAAACAAGCGTCTGACTGTGATACATATTAGTATAGTCTAGCAGCCATGTTTTCTTTTTTCTCTTTATCTTTTCTTTTTGTCATTTGCATATATGTTTATAAAACAGTGTTTGCAAGAAAAAAAAAAAGCATTCCCAATCCCTTAAAGAAGAGCATAAAACAAAATGAGATCAATGTACATTTACTTTTCTTGATAACCAAATGAAGACTTATATAGGTATTTTTTTTTTGTTCTCACATACGTATTCTTTTCAATTTATTGTTTGATTATTTCTTGTGTCATTTTTTCCTTTACTTTTGTTCTCTAAAATAACTATTGTTCGTTCTATATTAAAAAAAAACAAAGAAACATTTCTTCTTTTTTTTGTGTGCAGTTTATGAGTTTGATGAAAAAAAAAAGAAAATTCGCGCGATGATCGATCGATTTCTATAACACACATATACTTTACTCAGTTTTTGGGCTCAAAATGTTTCATTTAAACTTTTCTTTCTTTCTTGTTGTTCTTGTTCCTGGTTCATCTTCTAAAGAACTCATTATTATTAAATAAAGCAAACAAAAAACGCACATACATTTTTTTAATATATATATATCGAATAACAAATCCTGTTAAAGTGGACATTTACTTATGTAGATGTAATACATCATCGATACGTTAGAAATAATTGATTGATGTCAAAAATGAAATCTATGCAAAAAAACTGTATATGTTTATGTTCAATCAATATGAATGTCTATTAAGTAAATCATATAATCATTTTTTTATTTTCATCTATTAGTAAATGAATGGTTCACTTTACTATAGTGGCGGATCTAGGATTTTGGAAGGAAGGGGCGATTTTGACTGAAAACTATTTTTTGAGTCCAATCGAAGTAGTGTGATTCTATTTCTACTGTGTAAAAATCAAAAAAACATTTTGTGAAGGTGAGCGGAACAAAGACAAAACGTACTAGATGTCCCAGACACCCGGTAATTTGTCAGGGTGTTCGGAATTGATTTTTCATTGAAAACGTTTACCGGGTGTCTGTAACACATGTCTGTCAGAAGATCGTAATTAAAAGAAAATACAGGGAAAATGGTCGACAATATGTAAAATACTGTGGGTAAATCGGGATGAAAATGACCAGGTGTCCGTAAACTCATTTTACCAGAAGATCGTAAATATATCACAGTACTTATAGAGGTTACTAATCTTCAGGAGAATGTAAATACTAGGGTGTGAGTGTTCGTAAAAGTATTATGCAACCACACTCACATTCACATCCTCAACACGACTACATCAACAGGTGGTACAACAAATAAACGGATGAAAAAAATAACATTCAGTTTCTCTGCACATCTCACTCTTTTTCTTATGATAGAAATCGTCATTCTTTATCAACATTAAAACAAATGTTTCTGTTCTTTTCTATGATCTTGTTCTCTATTTTATGTACTTTGTTTGATCATTTATGCTATTTCTTGTGTCTTTCTCTATGTTGAAAAAGATTTATTGTGTTCATTAGAACGTTGTTTTGTTTATTATCTTAAAATACAAGCTACTGAGTCATTTAAAATCTCTTTAAAAAGTGTACGCATGAATATAGTTACGAACATCCTATCTCTTTTCCAGAGGAGGCGATCGCCCCTCCCCATAAATCTGCCACTGTTTTATCAGATAAATTTAATTTAACGATTTCTTTTAAGTATTTATATACAATAAGTAATGTTTTTCTTATGTTATAGAAAATGTATTTCCTGTTAGAGATACATCATGAAATCAAGATTTTGTTCATAATAGGAAATGATTATTAGTAGATTCTTCAAGATGATACTTGACATATCTTAAATTTTATTGGATGATGATTATTCTATTCTCTATCGTTGAGTCAGCCAACATCGGGGGGGGGGGGGTGTAGCATTATCTTTGGTAAAAAACCTAAGAAGATTTGCCGATTTTGTTGAGCAAAAAATAGAAACTTTGAAAGATTGAGAGGAGATATCAGGAGTGTAATCCCCCCCTGATCGCGCCACCCCAGGATATACATTTCTACTGTTTTATTAAATAATTACTCTTATATTTTCGATATACATCTATTAATAATCATTGATAGAATGATTATCATAATATATGCATTGCATTTATCTTTGTATATCTATTCGTAAAGATCATTCCTACTTAAGCTATAATTAGAATAGAAATGTTCCGTATCATCAGCTATATATTATCTTCAGATAATAATCATAATGGTTGACTTCAGGAGTAACATTATTTACTGTACCCTATGGTCTACATGATTCTCTTTATCGTAAAGATCATTGGTTACGCTCCATGATATTGTCTAATGATTATTCAATAATTCTAGAAATGCACATCTTATAATTTATTCAATATTAGTTGTGTATTACAATCCATTATATATTTCAAACAGTAAATGTATATATATATATATAAACATAATATAATAAAACAAAGTACAAATAGAATTGTATTTTATTAATTTGACACAAAAAAGTAATATACGAAAAGTTTAACGACGATTAGGTGCTACAGCTTGTAAAAGTTCAATAGGAATAGGAAAAACAATAGTTGAATTTTTTTCAGCTGCTATTTGTGTTAATGTTTGTAAGTATCGTAATTGCATTGCTATTGGCGATTGATTAATAATATCAGCTGCTTCTTTTAAACCACGACTTGCTTTCATTTCACCTTCTGCAGCAATGAATTTTGCACGTGCATCTCGAGATGCTTCAGCTTCAGCTGCCATTGCTTTTTGTAATGCAACTGGTAAACGAACATCTTTTACTTCTACACGTTCAACTTTAACACCCCAAGGATCAGTTGCTTCATCAAGGCTTGTCTATTAATGAATAGAAGGAGGAAAAAAAACAATCTATCAAATTATAAATATATCAAATCATACTTGAATAACATTATCGATTTTATCTCGTTCGGCAAGAATCTCATGAAGTGTTTTTGTACCCAAAACCTAAATTAAATATCTAATATATATATATATGTAAATATAAAATGAGATTACATTTCGTAGTGTTGTTGCTGCTAAAAGTTTTGTTGATTTGGCTGCATCTTCAACATTTGTTATTGATATAACCGAATTAAAAATTCGAAAATAAACAACTGCATCAACAGCAACTGTTACACTATCTTTAGTTAGAATTTCTTGTGGTGGAACATCGAATGTTACTGTTCGAAGATCAACTTTACTGTATGTATCAACACATGGTAAGATAAAGAATAGACCGGGTCCTATTAATTACAAAAAAACAAATCACATAAGAAAAATTATTAAAAATGTTTTTGCCATTGGTAAAACTATACATCTAAGGCGCTAAATAATAGGTCTCCATATATCTAAGAAATTTCGTAAAGTGACAAGGATGTAATGATTAATTAGTTGACTGCTGAAAATGATTTAGTATAATACTTTTCCAAGACATTTTTCATGTTTAACAAAGACAAGAAGGAAATAAGTTCTATATTTGTATGACTGTTAATTTAATAAATATTAACGACACGCATATTTATTTGTAGAAGTAAAATTTTGAATATAAATAATAAACTTACCACGTGCTCCATTCTCTAAAATACGGCCAAGTCGAAAAATGACAGCTCTTTCATACTCTTGTACAACCTAGATTTTCTCAAATGAGAAAAAGCATATGTATGTATACAATCAATAAAAACTAATATTCATACTTTAAGACAAACGCATAGAGATAATGGAAATGTAATAACGACAAGAAAATAACTAAGAACAATAAGTATACCAAAACAATATCCTGATTCTTCACGTTTGTCTTTGAGATCTAAATATATAAATAAAATTTTTCTTGAAAATTATATTTATAATCATTTAACATAGGAATGAAAATGTATACCATGAGATTCTCCTGAATAATGATACCCCATCGCTGTAGGTCGTTGACTTAGATTCATACTCGATTCTAATGGCTGTTGATTACGATTAGCTGTATATTGAACGTCTTGTCGACTATAACGTCTTCGATAATCATCGTCTCTTTCTTGACTACGCGAGTACATCACTCTAATAAATATTTCTCTTTTTTTTTTGCTTTTTCTCTTCTCACTATATGCCTGTTCCTTATTTGATTATCAATAAAAATAAGCAAAAAAAAATCTCGCCTATCTGATCCTAACAATTTACCAATATAATTAGACAAATGTGCACATTCCATTCCATGCTTAACAAACATCTTCTACAAACATCATTTCAGTAAATGTCACTAGTGCATCGATACTACTCATTCTTAGTATGTTATAATTATTCAATTGTTTCCTTTTTTATTCATGCCGAAATTAAGATAAAACAGAACAGAACAAATCAATACTAATCTTTCATTAGTTTCATATCCGATATAGCCTATAAAAATCAGTCAAGACGACTACTAGAAGAGATCATCATCATCATCGAATATGACAAGGTTGAATGTATATTAAGATATTGTTTATATGTTATCGGTATCAAATAAATTGTAGTATAACAGCAATGTTATATACATATATCACATCTGAGAATAAAAATGATCGATTGATAACATTAAACAAAAGACTAATTATGTGAAGAAAAGAAAAATGACAATTGACTAGTTTTTTGATAGTAATAAAATTAGAAAAAAAAAAGTAGTTTGTAATGTTATTAACATTATCTAGATCTTTGAAGAATATAAATAAGTATATTATTAATCAACATACCGTCTGTTCCTTGACGACTAAATGTTTGTGGAGGAATGAGAAACGAATTTCTAGAAAGACGTCGTGCTATGTTATGATCATTGCGTTGTGGTGGTTGTAACATTGGTGTAAGATATTCATCAGCACTTAACGATCCAAATTGTGTACGATAAACATCAGGTCGACCAGAAGCTCGTCGCATATTATATTGTGGGTTATAATGAAATCCAGTAGATGCACCACCAATTTCAGCATCAAGCATTGCTGTATCAAGTATATAATATGGAGGTGATATATATAAACATCTGATTTATCGTCGTACTTTAATATATCTCTAAAGAGTTATTGACATACACATATTTTTTCTTCACAAACTCTCTAGTATGGAATGCTGCTGTCGTCACCTGCTCTCGTCAGAAATTTTGTTTCATGTATCTCGTCTATCTATATATAGATATTTATTTCACGGTCAGTTTAAATAGACAAGAATGCTGTCGTTGTGTTGATTGACAGGCAACTCTATACAAATACTCAATAGACAGAAAAAAAGAGGATATTCCTAAGAGAGTTTGCTAATTTTTCTCTCGTCTTTGCTTTTCTTTTTTTTTTT
>CAJNOI010001387.1:0-15669 GCA_905250115.1 Adineta steineri | reverse complement strand
CATTCAGGTGGTGGTGTTAATGGTTTCTTTTTTGTTCGACTATATTTAATATAAATATAATAATAAGAAGAAGAATTAAAAAAATTAAAACAATTATTCCAAATATCCATAATAAATTATAAAATGTATCAGGACTTTGTGTTGAAACTAATTTGGGTAATAAATTTATTTGTATTGTTGAACTTGATGTTGTTAAATTTTCTTTTTTACGATTAAAACCCCATGAAACTAATTTAACTTTTAATGGATGTGAGATGGGAGAATTATTATAAACTCGACCAGGAAATGGTTCCCAATCACGTGTTTCTTTACCATCACCTAATACAAATACATCTGGTAATTGTGATTCATTAAATACAGCAGCAGTATAACAACATTCTCGATGACCCTCTTGTGGTACATATTGTTGATAAGAAATATGTTCAATACGATGAACAACAATATAATATCGATCAATTGGTCCATTTTTTGTTGATGCACGATGAAGACGTAAATAAACTTGTGGACTCGATGATAAACTATTTGTTTTGAGAAAATTTTTTCGATCTTGTTCAGGTCGATCAACATAAGGTGGTGCATCATAATCAGTTGAAAAACGTATTGTAGCTGGTCGACTATAAATTTTAATAGATGCATGATCTGGTGATGATATTGTTCCACTTAAATTAAATGTATATTGAGTATTTGGAACTAAACCTGTAACAAGCCATTCACGTGAACCTTGAGTAGGAGGTATTGATATAAGACCAGCTAAATTATGATGTGATGTACTACGTGTTGTACCTAAACCATCGACATAATTTTGAATACCTTCATAATGTACCTATTTAATAAAAGAAATATATATGTTTATATCAATTATTCATTTCGATTGACTCACTTCAAGTTTTTGTATTTGTCGACGATGATCAAGATTTGTTTCATTAAATAGAAATAATAGTTTAACACTATTAGATGTAAGATCAACATAAGTTAGATTATATGGTCGACTTAATTGTTCATCATAATGAATAATATCTTTTGAACCTTAAATAAAAGAATAATTTAACATAATTTTCATATTAAAGTAGAAATAAACCGGGTATATGTCAATAAGTCAACTAATTATAATTACCCTTTCAGGCTACATTGACGTCCGATGACTTATTAAAACATACTAAGACTTACGATTCGTGATAGTCTTTCATGCATATAACCTCTTTTCACATAAAAATAAAAAGATTGGAATATGTATACCGATAATTAATATTCAATTAGAAAGGCAAGTACATATATATATGACATTTTTTCTTTAACTAATTCTGACTAAAAAATTCTTAATATATTTTTTCATAAAACTAAAATCAATTCTAAATTATAGATTTTATTAACTATCTACCCTATAATTATCAACGCATGCCCAAATAATGATGCTATTATAAGAAAGACTAATTTCTTTTTTTTCTTCATATAGAGTAATCTTGAATAGATCTGTCGTATGGAACCTTGTAGAAACGTCATCAGAAAATAATAACTTTATATTCCAATATATTAATAAATAGAAAGCCTTCTAATCGAAAAAGTTTCTATTTTTATATCTATATCTATAATATTTTTGTTAAAAAAATGTGATGCTTAATCCTTATCTTAAGTATCAAAATGATTTTTTTAATAAAAAAAAATCGTTATCATATAGATCTAGGATTCAATTATAAAGTATAACTTACATAAAAAAGAAAAGGCAATTTTTTTGTTACTCTATTAATTATATCAAAAATTCTTCGTTATAAACCTCATGAGATAATGATCTACACAATTGATTATTGATCTCAACGGACAAACTAATAGAATTGATGATTAGTACAAGAGAGAACATTTTTTTTTGTTTCATAAGATTGATCAGTCATTTTTCTAGTGATTATTATATGATGATGCTGGTCAGTTGAATAGATCGTTTTACGAACCAATGATTACATGATAGACACATCATCACGTTGATCACCAGACGGAGATCATTAAAAGTATATGTGCATGAAGAATTTATCACGAAAGACATGTGCATATATTTATCTCTTGCTGTTTAGAATACAATCCAACATCGATTAATATCAGAATTCTTCTAGATTTAAAAATTCATAACTAAATGGATGCGTTTTTTTTTGTTAAACTATTCATCTAATAATATACTCTATTCGTTCTAAAGGAACTAGTACTATTAATTCACTCTGATTAGTTGAGGAAAATGGAAGAGACATGACATCGAAGAAAAAAAAACATTTGCTGTCATGCAATGACAGAAAAAAGCAAGTTGTCTATCATTGAATAGTCAAAAGAAAATGGAAACTTACGACGATATATATCAGCAACTTGAATTTCGGATAAATCTCCTTCACGAGGACTTGTCCCCGATGTCTGTAGTGGATCATGACTATTTAATGACGAAAATTCTGCATTAACACGAACATTATACATCGCATCTGGTTTTAAACCACTTATGATTGCAGATGTTGCAGCAGGATTTGGTGGTGAAAATAGTGGCCATGTATTTTCAGGTTTACTTTCAGCTTTATCATTATAATGAACAATATATCGTGCAACGGATGGATGATATATTGGTGACCAAAAGACTTGAATAGTTGAGTCATTTACACGTACAACACGAACATCACGTGGTGCTGGATCTAAATATTTAAAAATGTATTTAAGAAAATTAAGTATTAATAAGTATAAATATTGATCTATTTTAAATACGAATAAATAATAAGAAAACTTCTTTTTTTTTTGAGTTTTTTTCTTCATTGTCTTACAAGATGATGAACGAGGTACTTGAGCATAATAGATATTTGGACGTACGGTAGTAGTAGAAATTGGATGATAGTTTAGGAAAAAAAGTAGTAAGAAATTAAAAATATGTTGAAACATGAAATGAGGCATTAACATAATGCTTGGTTTTGTATTATTATCGTTGTTTTTATCATTATATAATAGACGTAAGTTGTTTCTATTCTTTAGTTTTAATACAATAATCTATGATGAAAGACTCATTGGTGAGTTCTTTCTTCTCTTCTTCTTCTTCTTCTTCTTCTTTTTTTTTCGTTTCTTTTTTCTTGCTTTAATAATAACCACAGTAGGAATAGAGAAGTCGAGAGAGAGAGAGAGAACACGAGAAGGAAAAACGATCAAATTTTTACATCTGGGCAATGTCAAGAAACGAGACTTTCTTTGGTTGAGCGTTCTCTCTTTCTTCTTCCTTTACTCGCGTGTTCTGCGTTTCTCTGTTCGCTTGCTTTGTTCTTATTTCTTTCTTCAGGGCAGTTAATGCCATAGCAAGAACAGAATGGAAAGAAGAAGAAGAAGAAGAAAAAGAAGAAAGAAAGATATCAACTACCACTGTTCTCGTAGCCTTTTTTTTTGATGTCTGCTTGGAATATACAAACAAAAAAGAAGTGCGCTTTCGCTTCATAAAAGAAAGCAAGAAAGGAAGAGATGGAAAAGAATGGGAACAACATAAAAAATGCTCGAATATATATAAGAGGTTGATGAAGTCGAATCGCATCACATGCATGTTTATATATATATACATATTTATGTCTATATGTAATATGACGCTGTAGTCATGCACATGATCTGATTTATGACAAGATAGATGTTGGCCTGATTTGCTTATCTAATTAAACATTTAATTGAACATTTATATATGTATAAGACATAGAAAATAAAATCAAGCATGGTTATTGTATTGTAAAACCTTGAAATTTCTTTCACACATTTTTTTTTCTCTCTCCTTCTCTCTCTTTATATGTCAATCGATCATCCTTCTTTCCGTGTAACATAAATCAAATATAATAATGGCTGCCACTCATCTGAGTATATGCGCATGTATTAACGACAGGATGTCGTTCTGTCAACATCACACACACACAGTGTAAGAGAAAGAGAAAATGTCCTTTGTTCTTTCTTTTCTCGTTTTTTTTTGAATCCTTAAGAAGTTCAAGACATTGAATATATTAAGTAAAAAAACATCTAAACTTACTATTCATATTAACATGAAACTGGTATTCAATAGTTGATGAATTTTGTCCATTACGATCAGAACATCGTGCAGAAAAATGTAAAGTTCGATTTGGATGGACACCTTAATAATAAAATAAATAAAAAATAAACTATTTATTAACACATACTAAATGGCTCCTTGGCATCAATTTGTATATCTAGTTTTTTAATTGTATTATCAAATGATTGTGTTTGAATTGTTCGATTTTTTTTACCAAGTTCAATAATAGTTATATAAATTTTATCTATAGCATTGACATTAGCTGGTAAATCCCAAGTCACACTTAATGTATGAGCATTGACAATATATGCTGTTAGATTACTTGGTGCTAATTGTCCTAAAATAAAACGAAAAATTCAATTTGCGGGAAATAAATATATATATATAGATATTTTTTCTTTTTAAGAATTTTTTTTTATCCTGACATTGATGGATCTATCTAATCTTAACAATGGAATACTCATGTCCGAAAATAAACATCAGTATAATCCTACATATGGTATCGATTTATCTTCTGTTATTGATCAATGTAAGATGAATAAACAGGAAAGAACTTGTCATTTATGTTGTCTATTTGCTTTAAAATGTATTCATCAAATTGAACCATTGAATTATTCAAAAATTCAATATAAAAATGAAATAAATTCAAATGCAATTCTCTCATCCATAAATATTTGGAAAAATGATATGAAATCGAATCATTCTCCATTATATGATATTCCTTTATGTTTTCATAAAGATTTTTCTTCTTTAAATCAAAAATCATTCAATAATACTGATATTATCGAACCAATTACATTAATTGATCATGTGAGTTAAACAAATGACTAATATATTCTTCTCTAAGCAGAAATTTACCTCTGTCATGCAACGAACAAACTATATAATTAGACAAGATATTATTTATCAATAATAAGATGTTAATCATTATTAGAATTTCTGTAAGACGAAAATAATTATATTCATCATTAGGATTCTCTTCGTTGATTATTATCAGTTACCGAAGATAGAAAATCCTACGAGGACAAAAGGAAGTACATGGTTAATGATGCCATACATATTTCCGGAAATAATTTTTAGAGCAAAAAAAATATTATGAACATCATGATTTTCAAAAAACAGGCGACTCGGTACATAGAAGTTTTGACCTGAGATTTTTTTCTAAGAGATGAATGTCATAGATCTCGTTTGTCGTTACATTTATCTCGTGTAAAGATGCGACATCTACTGAATTTCTTCGATGCGATAGATTGTCGGTTCGATGATAGAATCTTGTTCACTAATTAGCTTAGTAATAATTTGTTTTTGTATAAACTAAATCTAGTTTCTAAACAAAAGTACTAATGATTAGTTTCCGTTTTTTATAAAAGAATTGATCGAGACTATAAAATCAATCATTCGAACAAGGACAGGCACAGATATATGCACGAATGAATCAATGATCAAAATCTAGCTTATCTATTGTTGTCTTTTCTTACTTAATTATATAAATAAAAACTAAATTTCAAAAGTTTAATTCTATAGTTTTCACAAGATGAAAATCAATTAATTAAAAACACTTCATCATTATCAGATTATATTAAAAAATATTCTATTCATCAGGCATGTTTATGTTTATTTTAATTCTATAAGTCAAATTTTATTATTTAGTCGATTATATTTCTTTTCCTAAACTAAAGAATAATGATGCATTTTCTTCTTCTTCCTCATCATCATCCGATTGTTCACGATCGAAAATAACAAAAAAACTAGTAAATACAACGTTTATCTTTCTTTCGTTTATAATAAAAGCATCATTTATATAATAGAAATTGATGAATAAAGAAATCTCGATCAAAAGACTATCTTCAACACATTCTCAATCAAATGAAAAATCAATATTAATTGACAATAGATGTAATTATATTACAAAATAAATCATGTCGTTCTTCTTCTTCAAAAAAAGAAATCTTTTTCCTAGTAAGGAAATTTCAAAAACAATCACAAATAACAATTAATCAATATCTTCAAGATATAAATACAAATAATGAAGCCTATCTTACTCAACCTAAATCGAAATCAATTGAAATAAATTCTATATCGAAAGTTAAATGTCCATGTTGTGGATATAAACAATCGATTAATTCGAATTCTATTCAACAACTACTACCAACTGTTCCGAAATGTCTTAATAGAAATTCGAACTCATTCGTAGAGGAAAATATTTTCGATTCATCTTTACTTCAATACGAAATATTTAATTTTAAACAACAAGTGAATTATTTTTGTCGAAAACATTGTCTATGTTCATTAGAAAAATTATTTTACTATTAAAAATCCTTATGGACGAACGGGTTTATTTGAAAACTTAATATCATCGATGGGAATTACCGAAAACAAAAAACTTGGTTTTTACTAGAATATTTACATAGACTAAATAATCTTGAACATTTTGATTTTGATTTAATTAAATTTTATCTATAGACTGGATAGAACAAAATTCAATCATTGTCCATCAGACGGTCAACGAATGCTTAAGGCTACTTTTTCCATTCTCAATGATTCATTTTGCTTTCATTTCTCGCTTATTCACTTATTAAATTTACACATGATTTAACTATCACTACTAAAAGATAAAATTAATCTCGTTTTTTTTGTTGCTTCTGTTATCTTATATTGAATTTTGATTTCGAATATAGAACAATCAATAAAACGATTGCAAAAATCTTCTTGTACTTAGATCTATTTAAAGTATTTGATCAATAAAGACATTTTCTTCCTTTCACTTCATTCTCGATCAAGTATCTTTAAGTAAAATATGAATTAGTTGTGTGCCTGTCACGCACTAAATAGAGAACGGCAACTTCCGGCAAAGAATATACACACATTCTAAATTGGGCATTACTATGACCAGTTCTATTTAGACAATCGTGACCTATGACATATGGTGACGTAAGAAGAAAAAAAAACAAGTTTTCCCAGCAGCTAAGAATAGTAAATTAGATACAACATCTTGTTTGAAAACATCACTAGCCGGACAACAATCAATTGAGCTAACCTCATTATACGCTTCAATGCATTACACAACTGACACGCAGACTCTTATTTAATAAGATCCTTTCTCTAGCTATTGTAAAGAAATGTATCCACCTGAACTTATAGAATAAACTCTTATTTATCTTCCTGTTGGATAAATATATATATTCACTATGGAAATCTATACAAGAATAGACAATTATTGATAGACACATCGCTACCCCCTACTAGCAAGAAATGCAGTAGAGTAAGACTGGCTATCACCACTACTACTCTACGTCTTTGTATGTGAAGAAGAGGGGAGAGAGAGAGAGAGAGAGAGAGAAAAGCTGAGAATTGCATAAGAACTTTCATTATTGATTTCTGTCTGTTTGGTAGAGTAGTAGTAGTAGTAGTGCTGCTGTTACTGTTCCTAATAGTGATGAGCATACATCGGCAAGATAACGGAGTATTCTTTCTATCTTTTTTTTTCTTCATAACAATTATTGCTCTTCAATATATATATATATATACAAGAAAAAGAACTAGAATATAAAAAAAACGCAAAGAATAAGAAAACGTAATTTTTCTTCTCATTTTCTCCTTTCTGGAGCGTTAAGGGCGTGTCCAAAGATCATCACTATGATCAATCACTCTTCATTTATATACACGCTAAGCAATCTTTCATAATATATATATATATGTGTATTCAAATTATAAATAATAGTGGGTTAAGATAAAAAAAAAAGAATACTAAGATATTCTTTATTAATTTCACTCACGAAAATCTTCCTTTGGTACAGTAAATATAAATGGTACACTTGGTTTTCCATCGCCTTTTTTTGTAAATGCTTTCACTTGTGCATGATATGTTGTACCAGGCGTTAAATTACCAACAATATCCCAATATTGTGTACCAATAGTACCTTCATAATTACGATGTACAATAGGTGGTTGCATTGATAAAGGTGCAAAAACGATAACATAAAAACCTTTTATCATACCACCAAGTAATGAGATATCATCAGGATTATTTGTATCAAGTGGATATATCCATGATATATTTGCTGTTGTTTGATTAATCATATATGCGTTTACATTAATCGGTGCGACAAGTGGAACTAGAATTGATAGCAAGACGAATATTGGCCACATCCGCATACGAACTGCTTGACTGGCTGGCTGACGATGTTCAAAACAGATCGAGTAGATCTACGACAACCGACTGTTTCTTTCTCCTTTTCTCGTCTTCTCTCTTTCTTTCTTTACATCCACCATCACCATCTATCCGAAATTATTTTCCCTTCTCCTTTTTGCTCTCTCTCTCTCCCCTTCTCGTTCTCTTCTCTCCTCTCCTTTCATTGTCTCCTTCTCTCTTTCTCTTCGTTTTATACTTTGCAATAAGCATCGTAGAGCACAGGAACAGTTTATTCTATTTATTTCATCATCTTTTTTTCTTTGACGACATACAAAGACGACGACTTCTTCATTAGAAGATCTCCGCCCTTCTATATTGCAGACGAGAACAAGGAACACACACATCTCAATGCTATGTTATTTGAGAAATTATCCTTTCCGCCGATCATCCGATACTGAGTTCAAGCTTAAAAAGCATGCTAACACAAAAAAAATCGAGTAATATTTATTAATCATCAGTTGCTCATTTCTCTACTTTTACATATATATATATATCTCTATATTATTTTTTCATTTCTTTTCCACATATTCCATAGTCTAATGATGATCATAATATGAGATATCCAAGCGTGTTAAGATTGTCACTTAAATGAATGAAAGAGCAACACATTCTTATACATAGATAGACGACAAGACATTAATGATGTTTTTATTAATTGTGGCATTTCAAATGATATGAATACATCCAATGGGACAGATAAAATGGACAGTTGTCCGTCTGGTTGACTATTGTGTTTACTAATGAAATGGATAGTTCGAAAAAGGAAGATCAATTGCTACTGTCATTCTAAATTAGCTGACCAATTCTTCTTAGTTGAATAAATATAAGAAAATATTAGTTAGCTATCTCATCTTTTAATTTCTTCTTTTTTTTTTGTTTGAAATAATTCTTCTTCTTTTTTTCATGCTTGTCGGTTGTTTGCAATGCGGAAAAAGAATATAAGTGAAAGGTAGTATGTTAATTTTAAGTGGTAGACAGCTGCTTGCTCTTTTGTCTTCTCTCATGCAGTTTTATGAGAGAGCGAACAAGTGAAATACAGAAGGAAATGAACCTTGGATGTGTCATCTTCCGTTAGAAAAACGCAGTTATCTGATGTGTAACGCAACCAGGCATAGCTGACACATCTTTTTTTCTTTTTGTCCTATTGAAAGTTTTTCCAAGACTTGTTGCTGTTATTACTACCACTAAGCTCATTTGTCGTCAGTAATAAAGTCGACTGAGAAGCATCTATATTGATTCTGTTCTTTTGTAAATGTATTTCAAAAAAAAAAAAGAAGAAGAAGACAAAGCTTTGCATGAGCCGACTCGCTATAATTGGAAAAAAACGTTAAATGATGACTATGACATCGGGGGGTAACAATGATAATGATGACAACGAATATATATGTACTCTACTGGGGATTTTTCCTTTTTTTCTGCTCTTAATCATGTTCATAAGATATCTATCAATAAAATTATTCCCTCTATATATAGATATTTCTCATGGATTTCGTTAAAAATGTTTTTGCTGCTTCAATAATCATAAGCATAAATATATGCTGATAGTTCAATGAAGCAGGTGTATTATTCGATAATAGAATTGTGACCATGCCAGTAAAGATATATTATTAATTATAGTTTTATATAAACTAGATTTTCCTCTATCCAAGATATTTTTTTCAATAATAATGAACGTAACTTTATATGTATGCATATATATATAAGTATATATGGATAGATAGGCTTAAATTCGCTATTGCCTGTTAACTATCCTCTGCTTGACATAAAGGTCAATACTTAGTGAGAAGAAAAGAGTAGGTTCGATTGACGATTATTAGTGGGCAAAGTTGTACTTTTCTTGTCTTGCGTCATTCTATCATAAGTAAAGGGAGGGAGGGAGGAGGAGGAAGAAAAGGAAAAGGAAAAACTATGCTTGTTATTCTCTAATTGATTAAACCACAAAAAATCTTTGTTACTCAAGAATTTTGAACACTGTTACATGATATGTGTTTTGTTGGTCAAAAAATAAAAATTTGAAAAGTAATCAAATTGAATCTTGTCAATTCTATAAGACTTAATCTAAGCAGAAAAAGAAGATTATATGAAAGAATATTTTCCATGTCTGCAAGGCTAAACTTTCTTTTCTTTGAATTAATTCCCAAATGAAAAAAAAACAAAATTATAATGCTAGAGGGAATACAAAGAGACGACTTTGATTTTCTTATATAAAATATTTATTTCTAAACAAATTATTTTTTTTCTTTTTATTTTATTAATTAAAAAAACTAGATCGGATTTAAAGGTTTTTTTTTTCATTCTTCTTTTTCTAATCTTATAAATACAGATTTCAATTAAATCGATCAAGTAAACGAATAGATTTGACAGATAAACGTATGTCGAATGATTGATGATAATCAAAAGACAATATTTTACATTGTCTTCACTTATCATCAATCGATATAATTATTAAAATCAAGATAAATATCAATTTACATTGAACGACAAGAATAAATGCATACATATAGATATATATATATGTATGTATGTATTGTATCCGATCAAGTGGAGAAGAAAAAGAACTAAGTACTATTCATATGTTCCTAATAAAAAAGCTATCTACACAAAAGGACAAGAGTACATGTTATGGATACTGCTTGAAGGTCCGTAAAAGCAATCAACAAATGCCCATTAGCCATTTCTTTTCAGTTCTAACTTATTTGTATAAAATTTTATTATATTTAACAACCTAACAACGTTTATTATTCATACCGATACATAACATTATTTTAGTTTCTAAGAAAAAAAAATTCTAAATATTATTTATCTACTCTAAAGATGGATAATATCAAACAAATTTATGTCATTGAATTTCTCTTATATGTAAATTCTAATCTCAGTACATTCAGAACATCCAAATTAAACTTTATGTTAAATATTCAATTTTCATAGTCATAAAATTAATTTTGTATTCTATCTATTCTTTTTATGATACTACGACTGCAAATTTATAATAGATTTTAATTTTCTCAAATTATTCTTTTTTTATTGTATTTCATATTTTAACTAGGTGTCATATCTTATAATAATAATCCTCATTATTTGCCTAAGAAAGATGAGTGTCACATCAAATTAAGGCATAGCATCAATGAAAACTGAAGCTTATAAACATGAATAGTAACTATATAGTTTTTTTAATTGCTGGAAGTGTTATATTTATTTCTTTGAAGACTAAAAATATCTTTTTCTTTTTTCTTTTTTTGAATTTAAAATAATAATATCATATAATTGATATTAATTTCTATTGTATCAACAATCTATTTTTTACACTGATTAATCTTCTTTAGATTTCTATGTTATGACTAAACGAAAAATAGTTTATATTTGTTTTTATTTGATTTAGTAGTACTTATACTAACATAATTATTTATGAAGAAATCTTATAATTTAGATTGAATTCACATCAAATCTATATTTAGATATTCTTAATCTAACACAATGCCAAAATGCTATTTGACGAGTTGATTTGTCTATTGATAGGTTTCTTAAAAGGATTTTTTTTATCTAGGTTCAAATATTTCTGCATTCAATTGTATGTATATATATATATATATATATATATATACAAAATGAATATAACTCGTTATTCTATATTCTATTTAAAAAACTATATTAAAATGAAAAGCTCTCAAGAAATTTCTTTGAACCTATTTAATATTACCTATGAAAATTTCCATATCACTCAATTTTCTTTTTAATGAATTTTAATAAATTATTCTATTAGAAATGAAATCTGAATATCTTATTTGATGACATTCTTTTCAAGTATCAATCTTAACAGATTCAAATAAAAACAAAAGAATCTAGTCAAGTATGTTCATTGAAAATTCATTTACGATGAAACATTTTCTCAAAATATAAGACAATAGTTACATATACAAATATTCTTTGATCTATCACGTATAAAAATAAGTATTTCTGTCTAGACATTGCCGTAACCAGCCAGTCAAGCATTATTTTATTTGAACAGGAAGTTACCTGTTTCGTCGGTTGTTGCTTCTATACGTGTTGATGGTCCAGATGAATCTGTATAAGAAGAATTTAAATATGCTTGTAAAATAATTTCATATTTTGTTATTGGACGAAGTTCATGTAAAATAATTTGTGTATCATTTGTTTGTTTGACAAACCAGGATTGATTCGAATTTATCGGTCGATATTTTATCGTATAACCATAAACAGATAATGGTAAACGAGTTGGTTTTGTCCATGATAAACGTATAAAATCTTTATCAGTTGCTAATATACGAATATTATTTGGTATTTGAGCGAAATTATTTGTTAAAAATATTAATAGGGAATAAAAAACGATAAAATAGAACATTTCAAAAGCGAAAACTAAATCTTATCTAGATAAATTAATGATTTTTAACAAATAAGAAGAAATAGATACATGTTTCGATTAATTGAAAGTGATTGTTTATGGATAGATTTAGTCGAATAAATAAACTGGTCAGCATAGTGTGAAAGAAAATGAGAAAGATGATGATGATGATCATTTGCAATCAATTTTTTTTCTGACATACAAAGGAGAAGAGAGACAGAGAGAGAGAACGGAAACAGAATGGAAGAAGAACAAGAACGACCTCGATCATCATCGTCTATTCGGCTCGAAGAGAGAGAAATATTGCTTTAACTTAATTGCATTGTCCTCAATACATATTGTGAAATACAATGGATTGAACGATGAAAAAAAAAGGAAGAAAGAAAAGAAGAGCACAAAAAAAAAGAAAATGATTCTATCGACCGATGGTCGTCTAATTAGTTAAACATGATTTGATTCATTTTTTTTTAGTAATTACAACTGACAAACATCCTTCTTCACACACACTGATCTATTAATCCAAGATTTTCTTATGCGATAGTCTTTTAATTAAGACGCGTTTTTTTTTCTTTGTCGTTCTAGCAAAATTTGCATGTGACACATATATATCTAAATCTATGATAAGTGGTCTCTTTTTTACTTAGATCTATGCTAACAATTCATATGTACTTATCATGCAATAAAAAATGTATTGCATGCTGAGTATGCATATGCTCATTAGTCGGTGGACACCTGCCTTTTTTTTATGAAAAAACTGTACAAGACACGTATTGAGAATGAGAGGAAAAAAAAGAGAGAAAGATTGAACCGCATTTTATATCAAGAGAAGAAAAAATGTCAGTTAACCTAAGTTAAAATTGACATCTATCAACTTCATTGTTCTTTTTTTGTTCTTATTTTCCGATTATGATCGTTACTTTTCTTTTTTCTTCTCTCTCTCTTCAATTACCGATTTTTACAACATTTAGTATTCAAGTAGATTTTTCTCGTCCGTACACACTTTTCTATTATTCCCGATCTTTTTTTTTCTTTTAAAAAAAAATTTCAAACGTTTCCATACAATGTAACAATTGTTTACTCAGTGGTAAATATTCCGATAAAAATTAAAGCAATATATCAAAATACCATATAGTACGCTCTTATGAGCAATTGATAAGATATAGAAAAGATCAGCCTTGACATATAATTTCCATTAGAAAAGCAATCGATTACAAACTATATTCTCGAATAAAGGAAAAATTTGCATTTCTTACCATATTTTCTTGTTAAAGTACAATATATTGCTGGTTGTGTCATTGTCATCTGATTATCATTGTGATCAATAAAAGCAAGATGTAATCTTAATATATGATGTTGATTATAATTTAAATCAAATAATGAACTATTAAATTCATATTTATATAAATCATAAGATTGTTGTTTATTAATTGATATCGAACTTATTGGTATGAGTAATTTATGTATTAAATCATCATTATTTTCTGTTATATCAAAATAATATAATATATATTTATTAATATATAAACGTGATTCATAATCAATAGACCATTGAATAGAAAACAATTGATTTTTATCATCCGATGAACATTGAAATTTGTCTATTGTTGATATTAATTGATGATTTATTATAGTACGATTTATTATATGAAAATCGCTCAAGGTTGAACCTTTAGCATTAACGGTTGCAATACGAATAAATAGAAGATGATTTGGAGGTATTGAAAGTGATAGAGTATAAAATGGATATGTTCGAACAATAATATGAGACCATTGTTCAAATGGGATCGATGTATTTATTGTATAATAGAGAACGTAATACTAAAATAGAAGATAAAAAAATCAATTGATATACACAGATTTATTTATTTATTCTCATGTAAATATTTTCTCAGCGATTAAGTATCATCATAATAATTAATTATTTTATTATACAGATAAAATCTTAAGTTTAAAAATATTATTCATATATCCTTGAGAATTTCATAGTAGTTAACCTGTCAATTTTGTTTACAACGTTAGATACTATTTTTATCTCAATTATTAACTTTTTTGAATATACATAATAATGGAATAAAAATGTCAATATTAATGATTAACAATGAATAGATATTTAGATTAGGATGTAGAAAGATTGATGATATTCGAGATAAATTAAAAATTCTTATCATCAAAATAATAAGCTTAATGTAGGAATACGTCTTATCTATATATAATGTTCATAAGTGAATATATTAGCCTAGTAAATTATTTATTTCCTCATAATGTTTGAATAATATTCATTATTTCTTTTTTTAAAAAAAATCATAGAAAATAATTTATCAAAGTCGGAGTTTTCGGTCCACGTCTTTTGTTCTTTTGAATAAAAATGTCATAGAATTTTCTTAATTTAAAACACATTTTCTCTCATCCAACTCAACAAGTCATATTCAACCATCAGAAGAAAAAAAACTAGTAGACTGAAAAAATGTATAATAGACACATTCACATCTCCTATGTTAAGCTTATTATTTTGCTAGTTCGATATGTCATTGTACTCGAATCAGCACTTATAAGATTTCATTTAAAAATATTCTAGGAACTATGTAACATATTTACTAGATCTGTCTATATAAAGTTCAACTCATACTTTTATTTTAATCTACGAAGCGTAGCTATTTATAGGTATTCCTAGTTGACCTAATATTTTTAGTTCTTTATATAATTATCTTCCATGTGAATTTATCCCTATTTAAAATGTTGATCAGTGTTTATTTTTCCTTCAATCCTTGTTATTTATGTCTTAGTTTTATATTTATAGAAGTTTTAATGAACAGCAAAAGAAGATTTATCGTAAAAGTAAGAAGATTAGGAAATACTAATTAAATATTTACGTTAATCATCAATCATTTGTTTTTTTTCTTGAACAAGAGAAAACAAAAAAGAGTAGAGATATTCAAATTTAGAGTATTATTGAGTACATGAAATAACTAAATAATGAATTTTTTATAAGAATAAGAAAAAGTAATTATTCTGAAAAGATTCAAGGATGGAAGTAATTCTAAAATTGCTGGTATATAAAATCTAACTGAAATAAATATTCCTTAC
>CAJNOI010001386.1:0-15681 GCA_905250115.1 Adineta steineri | reverse complement strand
GGTATATAAGAGTTTTTCTATCAGAATAAAAGAATTGAAACAGTCAGTTTCAGATTAATAAGTCCCATACATATATTTCTCGTGTATTAGGGTATGCGTGTGAGATGGGAATAATATCTACACTCACACCCAACCCCTTTATTATAACTCAGGTTCGATTTTTCTTCATCTAAATACTCTTAATAATTTATGTCTGGAAAAAAAAGTTATTTTTATTATCATTCTATGAAAATTCGAACTTTTACCTTCGCAAGCGTAATTATCAACGATATATATTAATAGTTTACAATTTTAACTACTTTGAACGTGAACTTATAACTGTTAAGAATGGCTTGGAGTCATCAAGGGTATGCTGCTGCTGGATTTGGTATACCTTTTGGTTTGGGCATCGTAGTCTTTGCTGTTTTATTCTCTCTCATACGCTGGTGTCCAAGAACATTTTATCGTATGATTAAAGCAATGTTTTCAATTAAACATTATGAAGGAACATCATCTGACGCCAGAGAATTTATTGATATATATGGTGTTCAAATTAGCTTGTCGGCAACTACTTTTAGTTTTCTACCTCCATTAGCCTTACTTATTATGGCAACAGCTGTCTTAACAGCCACGTTTGTTCTTTTCCTCTCCGAACTTTTTTTGATTGGCCGTTATGTCTCACCGAATAGTAAATGTCCATCTGACGATGAAATGGACTGCTATACAACTGTTAATAGTACATATTTTTATTGTAATTCATCTGATACGAGAATCGATGCATCCCTAGGAAGTCTCGTTTGTTATCGATGGATAAAACAAAATATAGAAACTGTAGAAATACTCAATCAAATTGGTCTATGCGGGGGATTGCTTCAAGCATTTGGATGGTTCGTTAATATATTTTTACGTTTGTTACTTCATGTATTACAGAGAAAGAAATCAAGTCCATCAGAAAGAAGTATGACTGAAATGAAGATTGTTGATTTTTCATTACGCAAGTGGCATTTGCTCAAGTTATGTTTTAAGTTTCTCTTTATTACTTTTATTACATTGAGTCCCTGCGTGGCTCTCATAGTCCTAGGTGCAGCAAATATTAGTCGTACAGGGATAACGATGGTCATTTTAAGCGTACTATTTCTTATATCTGTATCCGGTCTTTTGCTTTTTCTCACCCACGAGAGCACAAAATTCAAGCATGGTACTGTAGTATCCAATGAAGCCGACATAATTTCTCCGTCACTATCTGAAACAACGTTTTAATCAATTATTTTACAAGTTATTCAAAGGATTTAAATCAAGAAATGACAACATCTTGAGGGTGTGGGTATCAATAGGAAACACCCACACCCTATCAACAATACAATCTTATAATTTTGATCGTTTTCATCAACGTGTTTATCTTATTCAAGTATTTACTCATGCATCATATTCTTATAATACAATAACAGATTGTTATCAATATTTAGAATTTCTTGGTAATACTGTACTTGATTATGTTATAATTCGTTATTTATATGAAGTTAGTTAATTCATCTTTTTGATCATCATGGTGTGGTTTTGATGAATGTGATTTAGGTGATAATTACAATAGAAAGGATGAATTTTTTTATTATGAGTTTTTTAACATCATCAGTATCAAATAATAAAGATACATACAGTAATACAATGTCATGTACAATCGACAACGAATATTTATCAAATTCACATGATGAACAAAAAGATGAAACAACAAATGAGCCTGATGAATGCGGGAAGAAACAGAAGTTCCAAAAATGTCTTGGTGATATATTTCTTGATTCAAATAAATCTTTTAATACTGTATGGAAAATTTATTATCGAATGTTAAAACCTTTTATTGAAAAATTTACAACTAAAGTACCAAAATCACCTATACGTAAATTACTTGAACCTGAAACAGTGGCTTTTGAAAAATCCGAACGTTTACTCTAAATGTGCTTTAAAAAATTAACGTCGTCTAGATGAAAATGAAGAATGTTTTAGTGAAGCAAAAAAAGAAATCGAAGACCTCTCAGATATTTATTTTGCTATATTGTGATGTAATAGTTTGAACATACTGTTTTTCTTGTCTTACCGATACAAGTGTTGTATGTTTTTTATGGATTTCTTATAAATATATATAAAGACTTCTAAAATATGCTCAGTTGATTTTTTTTACCTGTGATATGTTGTTTTTATTCAAAAAGAAAAGATTATTCATAAATCAATTCGAAATTATAACATTTATGTCGATGTATTTTTTTCCAAATGTGAATTTTGTTCTGCTATTTGTTTTACATTTGAACAAATGGGGCAACATTGAAGAGTTTGTTCATTTGGAAATTCTACAGTATAATATCCACCATTAAACATTGATAAGTTTAGTTGACTCCAATTATGATATGATTCATTAGATATTGTATCCATGTATTGACAATTAAACATACTCCAGAAACACACACGCCAATCCAACTTTCAACTGTTCTCGTTGAAAAGAATCTATCTTTTGGTATGAATTCAATTGATTGATATAGTTGTATAGATTGTGGTAGCAATAATTTCAGTACTTTTTTTAGATAATTGTAATGTTCAAGGTTGATGTAAATTGAACTCATTCGAACGTTCTTCAATAATAGATTGTGCTTGCTCACCTGATATACAACATCTTTCTTTAAGTAATAGTTGAATGACATTTCTATTTTCTACTTCTTTAATGTTAAATTTAAATGAATCATTTGTATTATTATTACATGCCCAACATGAATCATTTGATAATCCAAAAAATAGATTAACTTCACTATTATTAAATATAACTGTACATTTCTTAGCTATCACAACAACACAGGACCAATTTGTAACAGCATCCATATGATAATCATAAATATTTGTTCTTAAATTATGCATGCATTTCAGATGTTGAGCTACAGCTTCTGTTTTTGATTTACCAACATCTAATAAACTAAATAGTATTTGTCGATTTAAATTAGATACATCCACAAAATCACGATCAAGTAAATATATAGTATCGACACCCATTCTTACAAGAGACATTGTAATACTGCTACCTATACCACCAACATCAAGGACAAAGACATGCTGTTGTTCAACAGAATATTAGTGAAGATTGTTTTCCTTCTGCTACAATACAATCTAACTTATATCTACTTGTTGCATTTACTTCTATTTCATCAGACATATTTTAATATCACATTCTAAAATGAAAGGCGTAGAAAAAAAACAAAAAAGACACACGTGTTTATTCTATGACATAGAACAGAATAATAAAAGATTGGTTACTAATCAAAACATACATATTGTAAAAATGCATTGCCACTCGAAAAAAATCCGTTATAAGTGTTAGCAGTGGTGTAACGATACAATTACTGATGTTAATATTCAAAAAGACTTGTCCTATTCAATACTCTTAAAGGAAATATGACTTGCGTACATAAAATTGTTTTGATTCTTGTATAAGATAAAGATGAATGACAATATTATTTAAATTCAACAGTGCTTTAATAGAGCTTTAATTACATGTATAGTAGATAAATGAAAGCATGATCCTTAACTAATATTGGATATAAAACATAGTGAAAGATTATGGACCCAGTTCTAAAAGATAAGATGTATTTGAAGAAAATAATTTGAGGATCATGCTTTCAATAGGGTGTGGGTATGGGTAGGTGTGGACAGAACATGATACCTACACTCAAAACCACATCCATCCTCAAGATTGACAAATGATAAAAAATATGAAAAATTAAATGAAACTATTAAATTTATTCGAGATAAACTTTTAAATTTATTTGATGTGGATCTTATTTTAAAATGTTTTGGTCAAAAAATTTCTTCATCAACTGAGAAAGAAAATCAACTCATTAAAACGTATGAATCAACAACAATAAATAAAAAATAAAAGAACCAATTTTCTTCTGGTGATATAGAAAAATGTAGAAATTGATTTATTAATATTTATATATCATTAGGAATGTTATTATATGATTTATCAATAATTAACAATGAAACATCAACATATTTAACATATATTTTTAAAATTTTACAAAAACATATTGATATTAATGATGGAAAATTATCTAATTTTCAATATAAATATAATTTAATGAAAAAAATCTTGTAGCCGTGTTCGGGAATTATTTTTAAAACAAATTGAAGAAAAATCTTGATCACAACAACAATAATATGATAATATACTACTTCAAGTAACATAGTTTGTTCATTATTTTATATTTATTTTTACTTATTTTGTAACTTTATCAAGCAATGAATACGAAATATTTAATTGCATATCAAGAACGTTTATTGTTGCCAAATATCCTCAGAGTTATATTTTATTTTAGTTTATTCTCTTTTTTCGCTAAATTTCGTTCAATAATCACGGCTAAAGATAAAGAATGATACATTCAATATTTTCATCCTTGTATTTTTTCAATTATTAATCTTGAAGGTGTGGGTGTGAATGTATGTGTATATGTCGGTATACATAATAAGTAGATCAACTACCGCTTCACCCACACCCGTCAACATCTGCAAACTGCGCAACTTGATTGTTGCTTACCATTATAAAGGTAACCGTTTACTTGTATTACTTGGAGATTTTTCTTCCTTTTTTTTCGTTCTTGCTCGTTAGTTGAATTCTGCCAACTTCGTCATTGCAATAGAAGTGAGTCAATAAAAGGTTTTTATCGTTCTAACAACCAAAGTAAAATGAATACACCTCTTTTTCGATATGCAAATCTATAAAGGTGAAGTATAGAACGTTTTACAGTTTCATTTTCTGCGAGACATTATACGGTAAGAAATACTTTTATTTTTCGAACAACATAACTATTAACTCCAAAAGAAGACTAGAATATATCCTAAAATGATCGTGAATATATACTTTTTTTATATATGTTCCATAAATTACAGTACTAATTAAATATCGGAAATATTGCGTAAGACTTGACTATTGTCTACATACTTATTCTAAATTTTACTATCGATAATCTTTACAGTATTGATTATTAAGTAATCCCATAACACATATCAACAGTATATAATTTTGAATTTATCGATTGCTAGTTTTCTGAAATAATACTTGAATCGAAATGAAAGAGAATACAATATTTGTGAAGTAGTAGTAGAAACATCGGTTAGGCAGACTACACACCGTGTGTAACAAGAGAATTTTACTGTTTTTCTTTTTTTTCACACAAAGTGATTCTATTATATTATTAATCAATCAACGATTAATGGAAGATGAGTGTGTTGAGAAAATTACATTTTTTGAATCATAGGAAAAATACGAATAATAAATGTATGCGATGTATCTATTCCTGTACTATGAAGCCACTCAATATTGAGAAGCTAATCAGCTGTTTCAATATTAACGATACTCTTGTAGTATCTCGATTGTTTTTCTGTGAAGTTGAATATTGGATTACAGATTAATAAAAGTGAAACTAATGTTCAAATCAGAACTCAAAACTATCTCAATCGTTTGAGTTCGGATTGATATCAGCCATTATAGGTTTTTCAACTGTATCCATAGTCAAAATGTGATGAGTAACTAACTATCAAGGTGATGAAGATGTAATATAAATTCCGAAACTTATAGCTAGTAGTGTAACCCTCATACTTGGCTTGACATTGCTATAAAGTTCTTTGACAAAACTTAATGAAGAACTAATAAAATTTTGATATAATCTGTTCTGTTATTGGTATTAAGATTTTGAATGTAAATTTTTATTAAGATTATTTGTAGTGAAACGAACAATATCGAGATTAAGATTATAATTTTAAACAAGTAATCGGTATAGAAACATTTTGCTTTTGCTCTATTTTATATTGAATATTGATCATTTTCTTTTTGACATAAAATTTGAGAATGAAGAAGTTTTTCGTAATATTACTTATTTCTGTAATAAATTGTGATTTTATCTAATAGTTTCATTCTTTGTTTCTCTGTTAATACATCATATTTTGTTATAGTATGTTTTGTTCTAGAACTCTGTTAAGTTTGGAGATATCCCATTATAGAAAACGATAGTTCATATAGCAGAACGGACATTATCTTTACTCAACTATCAATAAAACATTAGTCATCATTTCACTTTACTTTTCTTTGCTACAATTTTTCATTGCCTTACCTAACTCTTCAGTTAAACATTGTCTAAGTCGACTATTTATCTAAACTAAGATCATCATAGAATAACAAATAACATCTCTTTTTATTTATATGTAGATTTCATATTCAGAATGACTGATGAATCAAGCCATGCTTATCGTTTCTCTGATATAGCTGGCGAATCGAATCGGAGATTACCACCAATCAGAGGTTTCGAGAATATGCCACTTGTATCTCTCGAAGAGGCTACACAACCTCTAATTGCTTATGTTCCAGAAATCGATCATATGGTTTATACAGTTAAAGGAAATATTACCAATCCAAAACATGATTTAACTATTGATGAATCTGCGTCGATTGCATTATATTCATTGGAATGGTTTCCAAGAGAAAACTCGTTTTATATAATTCTTAACGAAACTTTACGAGGCTCAAATCGAGCAGCATTATTACCACCATGGTTCAAGTTTTTGAAATTGTTTTTAACTGCTCTTTCCAAACTTCCGCCAATTACCCGTCGAGCTATTTATCGAGGAGTTAAGTTAGACTTACGAAAACAATATACAAAAGGTACAAAAATTGTTTGGTGGGGATTTTCTTCATGTACATCATCTATTGAAGTTCTTGAAAATGAGCAATTTTTTGGAAAGACTGGCACAAGAACTTTATTTACCATTGAATGTGACAATGGTAAAGATATTCGCAAACATTCATTTCATCAGGCAGAAGATGAAATACTTCTTCTTCCAGGACAAGAATTCGAAGTTCACTCATCTCTTGACATGGGAAATAATTTTATTATGATTCAACTCAAAGAGATCATACCACGATTTCCAAACATTGCATCAATTAAAACATCAAAATCTTCAGCAACAACAACAACCACCATGACTACTACTACATCTACAATTAGCATCGCTGCTATGCCATCTTTAGTACTAAATGTGGTTCCTGAGCTGAAACCTTACGTCGAATCGCGAGAAGTATCTTATAAAGACCGAAAAATAACAGATACCGATATCCAACGTATAATCAACGAAGCACTAATTCAACAACAATGTACAGAACTCAACTTATCTAAGAATAAAATCACACATGAAGGTGCTGCGGTGTTAGCCAAAGCATTGCGAACTAATATGGTAAGAAAGCTGTGTTATTCATCTTGTAGTAATTACAAAGCCATTGGAAATATTTTAATAGCATATATTTCTTCTACGAATATGTTTATTTAGTCCAAATGAAAACTTAAATATTCTCAAAAAACTCATAGTTGACATAGCAGTATAGATATGAGTTATGATAAAATCATTTATGGAAGCTATTTATTATCTCGTTCTTATTTAAAGGTGAAATACGTTACAATCGTTCTAAACCAACATGTAAGGAAAATAAATCAGATCTTTGCATTATCATAACTTATTCAACTGTTCATAATTAGAAAGATTTTTTCAAATGAGTTAAATTCCTATTCCTAAAGTTTCCAAATAACACAATTATAGTTTTAATGATCACACATCTTCTAATACTTATGACTCGTCTGATATGTGATGAACATACCAAATCAATTTAATCATTATTTTATTTAGGAAATAGAGAGATCAATTGTCATTATATCACTAAATATTACTAGTATAAATCGTATCCCTCGTCTATGAAAGGACTTCATAAAGTTCGATCAACATTTTTCTTTGTAATATTCGAAATATATTAAAGCTGTTAAAACTTTAACAAGATTGGAAAGAATTTGAATTTTTCAGAGATTATTTCGAATAATGAAAAATTATCTACAAATATTCTTTGATGATAAAATCAACTTGTTTTTACAATGTCAGTTTTTTCAAGATAAAGTTTAGGACACTGTGATATATGTACTCACTAGTACAATTAAAATGTTCTCTTTTATATTTCTTGTAACACTGAGAAGATCTAGAAATTTTTTCACATATTATTGACGATCTCTGAGCTGTTCTTCTAAATAATTTATCTTTTCTAGTTAATAGATGTTTTTTTAAAAGTATAAACATAATTATAAAGTCCAACAGCAAATTAATAAACATCCCATGTTCTTCTTGACAAAAATATTTCTCTGAACAATTGTCCATATATTTTACATTGAGCAACGTTTATTTATATGTAGTTTCAATAAAAATACTGATCAATAATCACACCTTCAACAACATTTAGAAATCAAAATTTTAACAAGTGTTTTATATCGTACCTATGATTTATTAGTATATCCAACAATCTATTATGAAAAGCTTTTAAAAAGGTTACTCCGCTCTAAAAATATTCACAGATTTTATAGGATCACAAAGCCACTCAAAGTAGTAACCCATGTTTCTCGACAATATTGCGTATCTGATATGGTTTTCTAATTGGTATCGATATCGATCAGGTGTTCATCAACATCTTAACAAGAATAACGAAAAAACTATTCATGAACATGTCAGCATGCATATTTATAAAGATTCCCCTTCGGATATTGGAAACAACTCCAATAAACAACGAGTTTAAAAAAAACAATTCTATTTCTCAGTATGTAGCTTTCTATGAAGATCGAATCTCCTTAAAACTTCGTCAGTTCACTAATATTTATCACGTAACTTAAATATTCACATTACATGTTTTCGAGAAAGGCGGTAATCCAAAAACGACTATTTTTAACGCACGCTAGAAATGCCATAATACGAAAGTCCTTGTCACCTAGATCCCAAATCTGACATCCGTTTGTCTAGATCTGATCCCTTTTTGTCGATTTTTTCCGCAAGGGGGTATCTAGGTCTCAGTAGGGTAGTTCCATGGGGTGTCAAACACAAACAAACAAAGTATTCCGAAAATTTTATGAGAAAATTTTCGGAATACTTCATGTATTCTGTGTTTGACATTCTATGGAACTAATCAGTACCAGATTCAGGTATTCCCCCATGGAAACCGCTGGAAAAAAAGGATCCGAGCTAGACAAACGGATGTCAGATTCGTGATGTAGGTGACAAGGACTTTCGTAATATGACATTTTTAGAGTGCGTTAAAAATGGTCATTCTGGATCACTCCCTTTAGTCAAGACTAATACCATGAACGATCTGATATACCACCAAATATTAACAGATAGTAAACAAACGTCTTTCTGTATACGTAATTATTCTACATTAGCAACAGTTCCTGTATGTTATAGTGGCACACTTCCTACTATCACTTGAACACTTAGATTTTTTTATCGTTTTTCCTCATACCGTCATATTTTCCAGAGTAATCATACACAAAGTTCCCAGAAAAACTTACACTTCTCTATTATATTCGAATAATAGATAAAATATTCACTTTTGCTGTCGCCCACTCAATATTTGCTAAGCCATTTACACAAATTCAAAATTTTATTACAATACCCGCGCAGCTCCTCCGAGACATACCTACCTATAAACGACTATTCAAATGGTGCTCATTTTATTGTGAGTTAATTACTATGGATGTAACTTATTCCATTTCTTCGTTTCGTTTCACCATCTGTCATAGACGGCATTATCGGAGTAATTCAATAAAAAGAGTAAGACCCATATGCATTGATATATAACAACGGAAACCTTATTCTCCGTTCAACTATTTCATACAAACATTTACACTTTTTCACACAGGCACTCACCACACTGCATCTCAGCCACAATCAAATCGGAGAGAAGGGAGCACAACATCTTGCTGATTCACTAACCACCAACACAGTAAATCTCATTCTCTCTTCAACTATCTCATACAAACATCTACACTTTTTCACACAGACACTCATCACACTTGATCTCGCTCTCAATGCAATCGGAAAGAAGGGAGCTCAACTTCTTGCTGATTCAGTAAGAACCAACACAGTAAATCTCATTCTCTCTCCAACTATCTCATACAAACATTTACACTTTTCACACAGACACTCATCACACTTGATCTCGCTCTCAATGCAATCGGAGACAAAGGAGCACAACTTCTTGCTGATTCACTAAGAATCAACACAGTAAATCTCATTTTCTCTCCAACTATCTCATACAAACTTTTACACCTTTTGACTCAGACACTCACCACACTTGATTTCGGTAGTAATAAAATCGGAGACAAAGGAGCACAACTTCTTGCTGATTCACTAAGAATCAACACAGTAAATCTCATTCTCTCTCTAACTATCTCATACAAACGTTTGCACTGTTTCACTCAGACACTCATCATACTTGATCTCAGTGGCAATCTAATAGGATATACGGGAGCACAACACCTTGCTGATTCATTAAGAGCCAATACAGTAAATATCATTTTCTCTTCAACTATCTCATGCGATCATTTACACTTTTTAACACAGGCACTCACCACACTTCATCTCGGTTATAATCAAATCGGAGAGAAGGGAGCACAACACCTTGCTGATTCATTAAGAACCAATACAGTAAATCTTATTCTCTCTTGAACACTCTCATACAATTATTTACACTTTTTCGTACAGACACTCACCACACTTCATCTCGGCTATAATCAAATCGGAGAGAAAGGAGCACAACACCTTGCTGATTCATTAAGAACCAATACAGTAAGTCTCAGTTTTCCCAAGCTATCTCATACAAACATTTGCACTGTTTCACACAGACACTCATGACGCTTAATCTCGGTTATAATCAAATCGGAGAGAAGGGAGCACAACATCTTGTTGATTTATTAAGAAACAACACAGTAAATATCATTCTCTTTTCAACTATCTCATACATACATTTGCACTTTTTCACACAGACACTCACCACACTAAGTCTCTCGTTCAATCAAATCGAGAGAAAAGTTCTAGATCGTGTGAATGAACTTATTCAGATGAATAAACGATTGGCTAAATCGTAAATGTGAGTGATGAAGATACTATCGTGTGGAACTAGAAGAAAGTATTTATCATCTCTTTAGGGTTTCATTGCATGCGCGATTTAAAAATGACAATAATTTTGTTGGACCGTTTTGAAACCATGTTTATTAAAGTGTGGTTCTTGTTCTACTTTCTTTTACTATAAAATGATCATAATATATTGGTCCTTATTTAAGCTGTGCTCTGAACTGAAGGAGATCTGATAATATAATTTCAAAGTGTTATTTGTGATTCTGTCATATATTGTTTTTCATAGATCGATCTCATATCGATAGAGCGTAGTTACTAGCTGTTGGATGTTAATGAAACGAAACAAACTAATATGAAAGATGATTGTTAGTATGATCAAGAGAATGGTAGTTAGTAGATGTCATGTAAAATAGGATGAAAGGAAAAAAGTTGTTCAGTGTATGTTGTCACGGTAATTGCTAAGCTGATGCTGGTTTTACCTGATTTTGAATGGCATAGTGTTTTTTTTGAGAAAATTAAAGAACTGATCGAAAACTGAGTAACTTGTTTTAAGTTTCTTTTGAAAACTGATCCAGAAAGTATCTGGTTCAACTTCTGATTCATGATATAGTATTAAGGAAAACTAAGTCATGTTTAGCCACTGGAGCAAATGAAAATTTTCGAACGTTGATCATTTTTACTGCAAGTTTATGTACGACACTATTGATGGCAATTAACATAGATCTTTAGTGCAACAATGATAATATAATATTTCAAGTCTATTCAACAACAAGAACTGTTTCAATGGCTACTAATATATATATCTGATGGTTGATTGATTTATGTCATCTTCAGTACATTAATTCACAAAAGACATATCTTCGAACATATATTTTCATCAAAATCAACTAGATCAGGATGTACATTTACTACGAAAGTTATTTTTATCAGGATTTTGAACAATCTTCAGTATGATAGTTCATGTGTTTTAAAATAAATATATTTATACTATGTACAAATTGTCAAAACTATGCAAATGAGTATCTTCTTCAATGTTTTTTTGGATTAATTTGAAATAGCAAGCATTCATTTATATTTATCTTTCTGACTGTTACATACGTTTTGAATAAATGATATCATCGATATTTATTCGATATGTCAGAGAAAAACCATAGAAGTCATCGTGCTAAGTTATAATGACAACAAACTATTACAAAATATTAGTATTGATTTTATCATTCTCAGAAATTCCAATCGATTATTTTTGAATAATAATGAATAAATAAAGAATACTAAAGCCAAATGTATTTGATATGAAATATCCCAAATACAATTTTAAATAGTTTTTAATCCAAGTATTTACGACCAAATGATTACAAATTGTATGAAAAAGCATTGCTATAAGTTCTGTTTTTATAGACAAAAGCATCTAACATTCGTGGACAGCAAAATAAAACAGTATTTTCGACCAGTTGAATTTTATATAGATTTAATCGATTTTTGAGAATTGAAAGAACTCAATCAATGAATTATCTATTTAAAGACTATATTTACATTTGAAAGTACAAGAATGAACATGTATCACTATTAATTTCAAAAAAATGTTTCTAAACTAACTGTCAATCTAAAACCATCTAATATTTCTATTGTTATACATTGAAAAACAATTCTCTTGAATAACTTGAGTACAAATAGATTATAAAAAAAATACAATGAAAAGAATAAAACATTATTTTCGCTCATTTATTTTTATTCTTAATTTCTTCGTTCAGTTTATTAATTTTAAAATGTTGAAGTGATTCTTTTCCATATTATATTATCAACAACAAGTACATCGGAGTTATTTCGTTGAGAAAAGATTACAATACGTTCAACCATAACATATTGTCTTTGTTCAATCTAAAAATTAAGATATTTATATTCAACATTCTTACATCATAAAATATAATTTTATTTTAATTTAAAAATAGAATACCATTAAATGTTGGAAATAAAAATTGTAATTGTAATATTTTATAATAATTTTATAAAACACATAAATGCATAAGGTGATTGTACAAGATCACTGGGATGATTTTGAATTTTGTTATTGGAAAAATATTGTCAATTAATACGTAAACGAAGGTGTTTATTCTATGTAGAAAAATAAACAAAACACGAATTAGATTTTGTTTTTCATTGATCTTTGTAATTCAATATGTATATAATTAGATACAAAAAAAACTAGGATTATTGAGAAGTTAAAAGAGAGAATATGTCATTTTGTCAATTTTTAGCTCAAATAATTTACTCTGTTATGATATGATTACGGTCGAACAACAATAAATAAAGTGATTGATAAAATCTTAATTCTGAAAAATTTCTATTTCGCTCATGTTTAGATGGAATAAGATGAATAAAATACTAACTGAATTCGAATATCAGCAATTAATTGATTTAAATTCGATGGAAATGTATTTAATTTAATTTAATCTTATTTTATTGTTACTAATGAGGATTCCATAGATTTTACTGTGGTATTATCAAATCCAATTTCTTCTTATAGATAATTATCAATTTTACAACAAATCGCTATGAATAAAATTTAAATATAAACAAAATGAGATTATAAAAATATATATTTTACTCTTTATCATTCTATATATCATTAATTTCAAATATTATTGATAAATAAATAATCAAGACGAAGTTCAATTGTATTTCATCGATGATAACCATTCGTATCTGATACCTCATTAATGGGTGGTTATGAGTGTGGCTGTAAGTATTCGTTTTTCTCTGACACCGACATCCTCCTTACACCCACACCCACCCTCAAAATTGAACGAAAGACTTTTCTTTTTCATTGAAAAACAAAACCATATTTCTCAGATATTTATTTTATCGCAATACAATAGATTGAACGTTTTTTAATTTAAAATAAAACAACGACGCAACTTATTAGCATGTTTAAAACTTGATTGTTATTGTGTTTTTTTGTTTCCTTCCTGATAAAAGTATGTTACATGTTTTTATTCATTTCTCATAAATAAAAGAACTTCCGAATATGATTCAAAAGTATTGTTAGTATTTTATATTGATCAAGATGACATTAGACTACATGCTATGAATATTGAACTTGTGTCTTCCTATAATGGATAGATAAATGTTCAATAGCATCATTAAAAGAAAACAAAAATGGACATAATGATATCTTTAAATATCTATGTATTGATTAAAGATAGATAGAGAAGAGAAAACCTTTTGAAATGCTGCTTATGTTTAAAAATAGTTGTTTATTTTACATTTGAATATCAATGAATGAAAAAATAAGAGACAATACATTTTTTTTCTTCTTGTTTAACTGTAACATGTTTAAATTTAAAGTTCATCAATTGTTATAACTTCTTAGTTTTTTTATCATAACCGATTTATTCCTTGTTAAGATGATAAACCATCTCGAGTAGATTTTTCCGGATCCAGTACCTGAAAAATAAAAATAAATATAAAAGTTACAAATATTGACATTTTTTATTTGTTGATCTTACTTTATCAAGATTAGGTGTATGTAAAGGTGCATCACTACTAAAAAAAGAATTTTAGAAATTATATTATAAAAATTGTTAAGGATTAAAAATACCAACTTACTTTATACTTTCTTTTGGTGTTGTAATTGTTGTTGCAATCGTTATTGCTAAAATAAAATTTAGTTGAATAGTCCCAGGTCAAACAAGCGCGATCGTAAACGGTCGTATACGGAGAAATACGACCACGCGCGACCGTATTTTGCCGTATTACCTGAGGCCGTATTACGATCGTATGTCTCCGTGCTGTAAACGGAAAAATATGATCTTTTACGACCGTTTTTCTCCGTAAACAATCATACTTGTCCGTATACGGTACGGAGACATACGATCGTAATACGGCCTCAGGTAATACGGCAAAAAACGGTGAAATACGGTGAAATACGGTCGTATATGGTCGTATTTTTTCCGGTTACGGTCGTATCCAATCGTTTACGAAGTTCGTAATCATCGACCTGGGGTAGAATTCTTAATTTAATAAAAAGTTGAACTTACGCATATCTATGCCAACATTTGTAAGTGAATACTTATAATCATTTTTGTTGTATTCATCTATACGTTTTTTTTTTCATATTTATTGTACAGTTGTCCTATTTTATTATTTCTCCTAAATAAATAATAGATAATCATTTTTCACGGATGGTCTATTAAAATAATAGATATTTGTAAAATTTACTTACAATTCATTACTGACGTTGAAATACAATTGTTTTTCAATTATAATATGTTCGCTAAAAATACCATCTTTCTGAAATAGATACATCATGCTGATGTTATTACTGACAATTAACTTTACCTCTAAATACACCATTACATCTGATGTTGTTTCCCTGATTTCTACATTTACTATGACATTCATTTTATAATAGTCAGATTAGTAATTTCCTGATGATGTTTGCAGTTCAAATTCGATGATCATATCCGTAGATCTTGAGGGTGTAGTGGTTGTCGTGGGTGTCGTGGGTGTCGTGGGTGTCATGGATGTAATGGGTGTGAGTGTGGGTGAATGATTAATAGTACACCCACACCCTCTTAACAGCATGATTAAACATGACTATCTTATTGATAAGGTTTGCATCATATTTACTTTTGTAGTAATTTTTGAAAATTGATAAATTTTGTTCAAACGACATCTGAAGAAAAGTCAAAAGTAATATCTATTGATATCAACTTCTTCTTCAATAACAAA
>CAJNOI010001385.1:0-15683 GCA_905250115.1 Adineta steineri | reverse complement strand
AATTATGAAAAAAGATGAAAAATGTCAACGAACATCTTTTTTTTCTTTTCTCTTTACCGTCAAGCATGAATAAATATTGCGATGTGACTGAAATTTTTTTTTCTTACATTGAATTGCTTATCAATAGTTGAAACAGAACGAAAAGAAAAGAAAAGAAAAATCACGTTGTTTTGTGTTCGTAATAGATTTGTATATAGTTCAAAAGTTATAATCTTACTTTGAAATAAAGTAAAATAAAATAATCGATGAATTAGTATACTTTACAATTAGTTTATTTTATCATATTTCGTCGAATAATACAGAAATTAAACAAATATATATATTTTATTAAAAGAATCTGCAAATTGTTCATACATTGGAATGTTATTCAATTCAAAATTTATATGAGATTTTAATATTTTTTTATGTACTTTAATTAATAAACGGATAAACGATTATTCTATCCGTTAGTTAATATATAGGTAAAAAAGAAAAAATATAAAAATAATGGGTTATGTCGTATAGTAGTATAGATACCAACAAGCACACATAAATATAGATAAATTTGATCTGACTTTTTTTCTTTATCAAGGTAATCTATATTAATGAAAAGCTTTTTCTTTTATATAAATTTATTTTATCGAAAACTGGAACAAAAATAATTCTATATGTTTTACATTGACTTATTCTTTTTCTATAAAAAAAAACTCTTTGATAACAATCAATGAGAATAAATATTTCGTTACGTATAAGTGCAATAAGAAAAGGTTTCTGTTTTTTTTCTCGAATATATCACATTCATATAAGCATATAATGATGTTAAAATGATTGCTTTAAATCCAGTAAAATATCGGATATATTTTGCATCATATAAATTATTTCCAGCTTTGATATTGCTGATAAAATAAAACAAATTCAGTTGAAATATCCCCTTATAATTAAAAGCGATTACTGTTTTTTAGAACTTATATATTGATGTGTAACTCCATAGTTTTCATTTTCTGTGTAATAACCGTAGTTTCTATGATAGATATGCTTTAAAAAGTTTTGAATTATAATCACAAGTCATTAAAAATGCATGTCGTGTGTTAAATCTTATTAAATACTTTTCAGTTTTCATTGTTTAATCTCATAATTACCATTCATTTTTTTATAATGCTATTCTATTCATATTAGTTCTTTTTATAGGCATCTCTACGAAATTCGTTTCTTTATTTTAATACACTCAGATAAACTTTCTATGTTATTTGATTTATAAGAAAGTGAATTTCTTTTTATTCAGAATTGTTTTTCGTAGTTTATCCGACTTGAATAGAATAATTTGTGATATCATTTTTTTGATGATCTATTTTTTGTCGATATTAAATTGTAAATATTTCATACATTTATTAAAGATATATAATCGAAATATAAAGTTAAAATTATTCTTTAGATTATATTTTAAATATTTTCACCTTTAAAATATAAAATAAATAAATGGCTACTATAATGATACAAATATATAGATGAAGCAATAATAATCATTGTTAAATTAAATGTCATAAATAATTCACACATTCCTGCAGGATGAAAACACATAAATATATTGACTTGATTCATTTTTGAATTATTCTTATAAACTTTATAAAATTATTTTCATTCAGTAAAAGTAGGAGACATTCCATTTGTTCGATTTAATATTTTCAACTTTTTTGTACATGCATCAGTGAATCCGCAAGCACCTGATAAATATTTGTCGATAAATCCAATATCAAATAATGCAAGTCGATGTTTAATATCTCTTATTAGACTAAAATTAAACAAAAAAATATATATAAAATAGAAACAATTTTAGATAACAAACAAATGAGAATATTTACTAATAGATCTTCCAGAATCGAAAAATAAAAATAGTTTTTTAATTTTCTTGCGACAGGTAAAACTTTATTAGAATAAAATAAATAGGAAATATTTTAATAGAGTTTTATTCAATTTTTATTTATTTGTATAAAAAATTCTTTCGTAATCTCACTATTCAAGTCAAGATGCTTTATTACTTAAAGCATCGTATTTTTATTTATACTCTCTACTGGAAATTGTTTAGTTGCCAAAACATATTTCAAAAGATACAGTTGATATAATTTTAGAATAAAACAATACAGTAATATAGTATAATTACATTAAATTTCTATTGTAAAAATAAGAAAAAGAAAAGATGAGTTGAAATTATGAGTCACAAAAACAAATTCTTTGACTTTTTCTTTTCAAAATTAATAATTATGTCAACAAGAATCACTATAATTTCATTATTTTGGATGATATTTTATAGAATATAGCACCATTTTTCTCAATATAATCGTAAAGAAAAAAAGTGTTCTCTCGATCGAATGAGATTCGATTGAAAATATTCGAACAATATTGTAAAAATTTCGAGAGTATTGACTTTTGTTTGTACGATAAATAAAAAGTTAAAAATCATATAGAACTTTTTAATAAATTTATTTTTATGTTAGAAATTCTTTTTTAAAGCAATATGATAATATTTTGTTTATTTAATTCTGATTAACAAAATACAGAAAAAAACATTTTTCTTTTATATTTTATCAAAATATATCTTCGTCCTAAAAAATATATGAACACATTCGAGGTAATTCACTTTTCATACGAGAATTAATCAAGATATTCAATCACGCAGACAACAAACTTCTAATAAATCTACTTACTCATTTTCTTTTCTGTTCTATCGATTTTTCTTCGTTCTCTTTTAACCTTCGAATAAGATAGTGAATCGAATCTCGTGTCTACCTCAATAACGACTCAAGTTGCTTTTTCGTTCTCTAATGTACAGTATACAATATGTGAGAGGTAACAGAACGAAATATTCACATTTTTGTCTCGTATTCATATCTCTTCAGCTCTTTCTCGTGTAAAATCAATCAAAATTTTTTAATAGTTGACATGTCGCCAAAAGAAGTCAATAGAGAAGACAACGCTGACTCATCAAATGAAATGAATTCTTCGAAGCCCCAAGTTCCTACAAAGAAAAACGACTGACGATAAGTTCAATCGTGAATAACTATATAATATATAAGGAAGCCTATGCAATAGACAACAATTAACAAGTCAAACAAACAGAAACTCGTTGATCACAAACTCAAAGAAATAGAAGGATCTGCGTACGAAATTCGCAGACGTTGCACAGGTTGCTATGAGACAGAAAAGGAATAAAAATTAATGAAAACGAGTCATATAGTAGCGAAGAAATTAAAAACTTTCTAATCTGACTTTGATAAATCTTTTTGTCTTGAATATTTTAACAAGAAACATCATGTTATGGAATAGAAGACTCAAAAATACTGAATACAGAGTAGATGACACATTATATATAATCTGCTATCTAAGAAAAAAGTGAAAGAAAGTGTTTTTATATATAGTTCGAATTTGTTAAAAAATTTCTATTTTGAATTCTTCGATAATATAACATTTTGATTAAAATATATTATATACAATAAATTAATTCTCAATTTTATTTAAAATAAAAGAGAAAATGGATTAATACTAATCTAGTTAATATAAGAGAATCTATTCATTTAGTTACGTTTTTTTCATGAATTTTCGAATTAAAAAAATCGACTATTTGTGTAAAAATATTTTTAATGAAAATTTTCAAATTGAAGAAAGAAATAATTTATTAAAAACTTACATAAATTAGCGGAGATATTTCTAATATATATTTTATTCATTATTTGAAGAACTGTCATAATCATAGAGAATATAATTAAATTATTTCACTTTTTCCACCAAAATATAAAGAAAATATTGTTGAAAAGCTTTTAGTAAGACCTTCTCTTTTACATTTAACATAACATTGAACAAAATATTCTACAATAAAATTCAATTGATTTTTTCAAAGAAATAAAATAATGTAATATAGAAAAAGTTCAACATTTTTTAAAACAAAATCACTCAACCGTTTCCACGTGGGTGTGGGTGCATATGGGTGGATGTGAGTGTGTCTGAGATAAGAGCAATATCCACCTTACAATCACACCTACATCCTCAGGTTTTGACGAATGATACATGTGACGATATTCCACTTTCAAGATTTTGAACCAGTGCTTATGTAGTTCATGGTACCATAGTCACTAATGAACGGTGCAAAAACATTTTACTTTCATTCTCATGTTGCGAATAAAATATTTTATAGATTTTATTTTTTTATCTGTTAGAAGGAACATAATCTAAAGTACATAGATTAGAGAGAAATGGTGCAATTGCGTCTCAATTCTCTAATAAATACTTTGAAGAAATGAATAGCTTAGTATTTTGCGTATAGTTTAATTGTTCATTTGAACTTATTGAACTGGTTCTTTTAGGAGAAGATGATCAATAAAATCCTCTAGAAAATAGTATGATTAACTGAAATAAAATTAATGCAAAACTTTTGCACTATCCATTCATTATGGATTTTGTAGAATTACATCTAGAAAATACTACATTCTTAGCGAAATGGATTTTGAGAATACAACAAATTTTTCAATAAATAGATGTCAAACTTATTCAACAGATTTAACATTATAATAAAGTAGAGATAAAAAGAAAAAAAAGCAGATATTTATATCGCTATAATAATCTTGTTAATGTATGTTCAACTAATAAAAAACAAATTGTGATTAAACTATATTTTATATTATCCGAATAAAGTATACTCTATAAAGATTCTCGCTTTTTTATAGGATATAATAATAAAAGGATGATTGAATTGAAGAAACAGTTTGAAAATATTCCTTTAATTAATTTTGTTTGTTTTATTTTATTACAAAAGTGACAGATTCCATATTGGTTTTATAAATTAAACACAAATTACAATCAAAAAAATGTTTCCCAATCTCTTTAGTTTTTTTTAAAGTAAACAATACAATTATTATTGTTCTCTTTTCATGATATAACATTGAGATTATTCAGTGAACAAAGGTTTTAAAAAAATATAAATCTATGATGTCTTTTTTTATACTCTTTTATCTTCCGAAAAGAAAGAAGAGAAAATAATTATATGAATACTTTCAAAATAGTTGTTACTCATTAATATCGTGCGCATGACCTATTCATTAAATAAAATAATAGAATACTTTGAGTACTTTTTGAATAAGTTTTTCAATCGTTCAATGCTATTACAATCAGATTTTCATCGTTAGATAAGTGCAACGAAAGTTTCTGTTACTATTTCAAAACATTCAATTGTAGATACTCTTATATGATAGATTTCGACTTAAATTGGTTCACAATAAATGAAAGGATGCCTTTTTACGGCTTTGATCATAGCGCTTAGATATTAATATTACTGCGCATTAATACTTTGAAAGATTTAATGTCACAGTGTACTGAAAATATGTTTTTCTCTTTATCAGAGCATCAATGATTCTTGACAATAGTTTGAATATGACAACTATTGAATCATGGTTTATTCCTATTGATATTCTCAAGATTATTTTTGCAGGCACTGCTATTATACTTAGTCTGATCTTTTTATTTATTATTATTATTGATAAAACATGTCATACAGTTCCAATGATGCTCATTGCAAATTCATGTTTAGTTCAATCTGTATTTGCACTTAATATGTTTGGTACGAGTTTATTTACACTTCAAAATGATCTCAAACAAATTCAATTCTATAATTCATTTTGTATTTTTCAAGGTTACATCACTTATATGATACAAGGAATACAAATGAATTCATATTTATTACAATCTATCTATTGCTATATCACTGTTGTTTATCCATTTCGTTTATACTGGCAATCAGCAAGATTTCAAATTTATCTTATTTGCTTAACATGGATTTGTGGTATTATCTATCCTATTCCATTAGTATTTACCAATCAAATTATTTATCATGTTGATGATCAGATATGTCAAATGCCTCTTAATCTTTCCTTCATAACTATTTTCAATGCATCTTATAATTATTTTATTCCTTTGAGCTTAATTACATTGGTTTATTTCAAAATAGTTCGATATGTTAAAAAGATGAATAAACGTGTTACTCCAGCGAATACAATGATTCGTATAGAACGAGAATTTCGAATGATTCGTCGTATTCTTTCTCTTGTATTTATTTTAGTAATACTTGGTTTTCCATATGCATTATTCATTTTAATGTCATTTTTTCATGCTACACCAAAATATCCTTTTCGAATTGCATATATATTTGTGAATGCATCGTTGACACTTGTGATGATTGCTCTATTTGAAATTTCAGAACCATTGAAAATGTCTATAATGAAAAGAATACACAAGGAACCGGCTAGAATAATACCAACCGTAGCATAAATGGTTAAAATCATTTAAAAATATCGGACAAAAAATCTGTAAATTTGTTTGATGTTGTATTATGTTTAAATGATGAAAACATTAATTAATATATTAGTTATAAATTTAAAATAAAGGGTGAGCCAAAAGTCTTGGTACTCGAGATGTATCAATAAAAACTGTATAATCTTCAAAACAACGCTCAATTTTCATTGTATTGCCGAGAAGTCTTTAAATAGAATTTTACGTTTTCTGTCAACGAGAAAGGATAATTATTGAGTGAGCTTTGCTTTGAAGATTATAGAGTTTTTCACGGTTCATCTTGTGATGTATTTAGGTTTCCTTTTTGATGTGATAATAAGCGCAAAATACTACAATTTATCATGAAGCTCCCAATTACTTTATCACGTCATCCGCGAAAAAAATCTTTTCAGAATTCTAGGTTATTTATCTAGTAGAGAGAGACTTTGAGCATTTTCTTGTTTATAACACAAAAGGTATAAAAAAAATTTCGTCGAGCGCCAGGACTTTTGGCTCAGTCTTTAATAGCATTTTCCCGTCCACTTCAAGAGAAAAACTTCTCGACTATTTCATTGTTTAAAATGCTGAAGAATTTCCAAAATCTTAAACAAATCAGCCATAGACAGTATGATATAATTAAGAATTAACTGTATATGAACAACCCTATACAAATAATTCTCTATTGATAAAAACTCTGTAGAGAACTTTTAAATTTTAGAAAGAAATATGTTGAATGAATATTTTACATAAAATAGTTTCTAGACAATTTTCACTGATTGTGAATTATTAAAATAAAACAGAATGAATTATATTCTACAAAATAGCAATATCTTTAAGGAAATATATTTTTATTGCTATAAATAGTCATTTTATTTCTCAGAACTATAATCGATTCAAATAAAGTATTCATAGTGATGCTATTAAAAAATATATTTAATGTAATATGAATGTTATTCAATCATTTATAATTATTCTTTCTCATTTCATATATTCATTCAATTTACTACTTTCTAAAACAAAGTGAACATTTTATCATTGGAATAACGTTTCATGTGGTTTTTAATATCTTCAAAATTTATGAAATAGAAAAAAGAAACGAAATTCTTTTGATTGATCTGAGCAATAACAATGAGTGTAATGACGAAACGTATTGGAAAAATATATGAATCAAGATCTAAATTTAATTCTTTTGTGGGTTTTTTCCAACTTAAAAAGGGAAAGAAAGAAATAATGTTATCTTTTATCGAAAATAATAACACGTGTTAAGCACGAATACATATTTTCTTTTATCTTTCTTCCAAAAAGAAAATGATAGAACAACGAATAATAAATAAAAAATAGTGAATAATCCATGTTCGTTTGTATATATATATATATCGAATAGAAGAAAAGAAATCCAACTTCGTCACACCATTACAGTCAGCCGATTTTGTATACTTAAGAAAACTTTTACAATTTATATTTACTAGTTGACATAAATATGAATCAAATCAAACGACAACTAAGTTCGAGTCAATCGATCGATGAGGAAACGAAAAAGCCGCGAAGTAAATTAGAATTATATTAGAGTATAATTTTTTATTTTCGTTTTCTCTCTTTAGCAACATTGAGCGACGAAAGGTATCAATAAACGCATTTGTTTAAATGTATAATATTCTTTTTTAGTACATCGTACACCCGTTTAGAAAATTTATCGAATGAACTTTTGTGCGAAATATTCGAATATCTTGATGCTTATGATGTATATAAATCATTTTCAAATCTTAATATTCATTTAAAAAAACCTTATCGTATTGTTTCACTTCATGTGGCTGATTATTCGAATGAGCAATTATTGATTGATGCATTCTTTAATCATTGTATTATTAATTCATCATTTCATCGTCTCGAATCAATTATTCTCAAAAGAATCGAAAAAGAGAAACTTCTCACGACACTTTTTTATTTTAATTCTTTACCTCGTCTCTTTTCACTAGTCATTCTTATCAAGGATAATGATTATTGTGATCTTGGGAATATTTATCCATTAATTTTTTCTTTATCTTCATTAAGATATAACAAACTAATAACATCTTCTGATCAGTTAGCAATTACTAAATACTCTACTTCATTACACACCACAACTTCGTCATCTGTCTTGTCATCAAGTGAATGAATCAGATAAAAAATTCAAACCCGATCTATCAATGAACTTACCACATTTAAAATCCATTTATTTTGTAGAATTTTCTGGTTCGTTTGATGAACTTGAAGCGTTTATTAAGGAAATATGTTCTCAATTACAAATGCTCAACATTGGTGTATGTTATGATAAAGCTTATCTTAATGGTAATCGTTGGGAACGATTAATTAAAGAATATATGCCGCAATTAGAAAAATTCTACTTTAATTTTACGCCAAGTTCTGATGATGATAGGAAGACAAATTCAAGTTATTCAAGTGATGGATTCATTCATCAATTTAATTCACCATTTTGGCTTGAGCGAAAATTATTTCGTGAGCTAGAAGTAAATTCTATAACATCGACTTTTTCAATTCGTTCATATAGGTATATCCAGAAAAATCTTTGTTAAAATGATTTTATATATCTTTTTGTTTTTTCTTTATCAGAAAAGAATATAATTATATTTTTAATCGAGAAAAAACTGACCATGGTATTATACAATTGACTATTGGGAATAACGAATATACCAAACTTGATAGGCCATATATTAAGAAATTAAAATCTGCTGTTAAAGCGATTCAATTTACTCATTTAGATATAGATAATGATAACTTGACTGTTAAGATGTTACTCGATATTCTACATATGTTGCCAAATATTGAATCATTAAAACTGTCATCTATACCAATATTTCCGTTGGAATCTTTATCTATTGAAGATATCAAAAATAATCTATCAGTATCGGCTATTAACAAAATAACACAAGTTAAACTTGGTCAAGTTACAGAAGACGACGAAGAAGAAATTGAATTTTTTATCAATCTTTGTCCACATATAGAATATCTTGAAGTAGAATGTATGTCAGATACAGATGTCTCATTGCTTCTGAAATTCGTTATGACTCAAAGGACACATATTCCTAAACTCTGCTGTCTGTGCTTCATTAATCCTATAGCAGATGACAACATGGTTAGAAGTTTAGCAGAGGCAATCGTTTTCGATATAGTTATTGATAACTATACAATTCAGCGTAGTGGCAACAAAATAAGTGTGCATTGGAAATTATAAGAAATTATATATCATGAAAATTGACTTGTTTTTTCATCTTTCTTATTTCATAAATAAAAATAGTACGATAAGTACACAAAATTAGTTAGAATCAGTTAATGTAATACATACCTCCCCATCCCTTCTAGACCTTCTCCTGGAGTTAGGGAAGTATCATAGAAAGTTTGATGAGACTAGCTATTACAGAGACTGAACGCATGTATGTATGTAATTCATTTTATTGAGTAGTTTAAATAATTTAAAAGTTGCTATTGATTACACGTAAATAGAATAATAAATTATTAGCGTCTTAATACATGCAAAATTGTGAAGTTGTATTGAAACGAAGTCCTTTGGGACATGATTTTCGTTCGATGCGGAATGCTATGAATAAGAAACAAAATGAATAAATTATATAAAACTTCAAATTATGTATAAATTCTTACATCCAGATACTATTTTACAATCAAAATATTTTCCTTGTTCATGCATATCAGTATCAAGAAAACTACCAGCTGTGGGACAAGAAAAATAATCTGTAACAAACAAAAATGATTTTATATGTATTAAACATCAACATAAACACATACTAGTTTCGCATTTAGCACCCCTATAACCTGGTGCACATTGACAATAAGCAAAACGTGTTGAACCAATAACATTTTCTCTACAAGCTCCTCCATTGAAACATGAGCTTGCCGAACAAAAACCCAAAGTACCTATTGTAAAATTATAATTTAAGAGTAAAATAGCGAAAAAATGTTTACCATTTAATTCACAATAATCTCCCCAGGTACCATATTGACAACGACAAACACATTCATATGGTCCATTTGGATTTTGAATAGCATAAACACCGTTATTTTTACATCGAACTTTTTCACATAAGTTATAATCTGAATAATAAATAGTAGAAAACAAGAGAGATGACTAACATGATAATTATATTAGTAAAAATAAAGAATATTACCATTTTTGTCTTGACAGATTGCTCCGCTATAACCAGATGGACAATGACAAATACCACCGGTAGAAACACCACCATTCAAACATGGTGATGGAGTTGAAGGATTTGTTATTGACGAGCATGTCAATGGATGAGTTGTGTCTATACGAAGAAAAAATAGCGATAATTAAAATTAATATTTGTAGAAAAGAAGTTTTTGTCTATTACTGACCACAATCACCATCTGTTGTTAGTGCTGTACCGTCTGTGGTGTTAGCTGTGCACAGACATGCATAGGATGTCCCACAGTCATTAGTTTCAAGACATGCTAGTAGCTTTCCATTGGTATTTCGGCAGATATTGTTTGCAGGGTTTTGTCGGTTACAAAGACCTTTAAATATAAGTAAGTTTCTTTTAATGTTTATTTTATTGTATTATTCTCATACGACAAGGTTGATTAATCTCGTATGCACCACCAGGACATGTACATACAACATTACTGCCACCCAAATCGAGACAACGATAACCATTTGTCTCACTGAAATAAGGACCTAAATCGCATACGTTAGCACTGCAACCTAAAAGAAAATATATCAACAAAAATGTATCTATACATATATATATCACTTGTTTTTACCTTGTGCTGATGCATATGAAAATACGAGGCAAATAACAATAACAATAATAAATGTCTTCATTCTTGTCCGAGTTTTGAAAATGTGAATGATTTTTAGACTCAGCACGAGTGTTTTTATATCGAAATATATACAAATCACTTCCTTTTTTTTAATAACATATATATATCCAATGTAAATTGTTTTTGATTAGATATTTTATTTCTAATACGCTATTTATTTTTCGCATACACATTGGTAAATAATATTTGGTAATTTGAAACTCATAGCAAATAACATAGAAAATATACGTCCCATAAATGTTTCATCTTTAATTATAAATGTCATATTTGATATAGATATTTTAATACTTAAATAAATATAAGAAAAGAACAATGCTAAATAAAAATATTGTGAATTTAATTGACTTTTATCTCCTTGATACTACTATTATAATGCAGATATATTGTCTTATTTGATTAATACACTGCTTGCATCAATTAATACATAGATAAAAGCGGAAATATATTCAAATTGTAGTTGTCTTATTAGAAATTTAATTCCATTTTTAACTTGAATTATGGGTAAGACAGTTTTTATATTTCACAACTGGAATTTTGTAGTAAATGAAATAGTTACTTTATGTCATAATCATATGTATGAATATATTATTTTTATTGATGACTTAAAGAAAGAATAAATGTGATGTTGTTTAACAAAATGACAAATTTTTTATTGTTGAGAATTAATAGAACGTTACGAAAGTAGATAAAGAAAAGCTTCTGTTACAAATCTCTATCTAGAAGGTGATCCAAAAGTCTTTGGTACTCGACGGAGAATATTTTATATCTTTTTTATTCTAGACAAGAAAATGTTCAAAGTCTGGGATATAATATCTTCCTACTAGATAAATATCATCATAAACTATAAGGCAGATACATAACCTAGAATTTTGAGAAGATTTTTTTCGTGCAGTATTTTGAGCTTATTGTTGCATTAAAAAGGAAAACAAAATACATCATATGATGCACTGTGAAAAACTGTAATCTTCAAAACAAAGCTTACTTAATAATATCCTTTTCCATCCTGAGGATGTGGGTGTGTATTCTTCTCATTCATTACCTACATCCACACCCCATCCATTCATTACATAATCAAATGGAACGTTCATATAATGCGGATCTTCTCGACGAAATGTAACAGCTATGTATTTTGACTTTTGTGATAAATCAAAATAAATAACATCTTAATATAGTGATAAATTCTTTGAAAAATCAAAGTTTGCTGATTTTGAATTATTTTATAAAGATAAATATTTTATTCAAATTAGTTAACAATGTTTTGTATATAATGAAGGATGTGAGAATACACGCACATGAACAAAGATGTGGAAAGTATAGTCATTTTTCATCCACACTCACACCCTTTTTATATATATGATGAGTTTTTATTCTAAAACAAATCGAAATACTCAAAGAAGGAAACTTTTCTCAAAATACTTATTGTGCATAGAGAAATAAATAACGTGATTAAAAGTGAATCCTGGCAAAGAAGATTATTTAACAGAGCCGGACAAAATAATATTAAAGTATTCATGACTTATTCATTGACATCTATCATTTATTGACAATGATAGTTGATATCTTATTTTGAGTTAAAGCACGTCCGATAATTGATGCAGATTTTGATCAATCCTCTTTTTCTCTTTATCACGTTCTTCTTTCTCACTAAAATCTTTTGATTATCTATAAAATCAAAAAAAAAAGAAAAAGATCATGTCGAATTTAAATTCCATTCTCTGTTTTGGAGTTTCGAAAATAAGAAAACTCAATGAAAAATATCAAATTAGATCATCCGTTTTGTTCATTAATTCAATCTAAAATCAGTTTTTATCTTATCTACGACGAAACCTTCTCCAGAACACTATTTTTTCTCTTTGTCTTCTGTTGGAGAAAATGAATGAGAGAGAAAAAGAGAGATATATAACTAGAGAGAATATCTATAACCAGCGTCATTTTATTTTCATCGAAGACAAAGAAGAAGAAGATTATTTTATTAGTGAACTAATTTATCAAAAGAAATCCTGTTGAATGATGTGGAATATGAACACATTCATCATTATTCTTCTGTTCATTTTCAATAATGAAACATCAGGTAAATACTTGTATTGATCACATACTGAAGATCAGCTGTTGCTCAAACATGACATTATTTGTTAGAGTTAGAATTGAACAAAAAGGAGTGAAATAGCAGATTATAGAATTTGACATAAATATCTATTATATATTCAAAAGTGATGGTTCTGATCTCATGCAGTGGTTATGCGAGACATTTTTGTGGTTTGAAGAATGAGTGTCCTCTAAGTTTGAACATATAAGTTAGAATACTAATTGATAGTATTGTACATATCTGAGTTTGTATTGATTCATAGTTTCAAAAGATTGAAAACTTGAACCTTAGTGAAAGCTTCTCTCGATATCAAATTTATTTGTAGATCTTGAGACGAGAATGGGGCATAAGAGAAAAGAAAGAAATCTATTTCATCATATCGCATTGTAATATATGGAAAGAAGAATTGATTGACGTTTTCAGATGAAATCAAAATGCAAGAAAGGAAAGATGAACAGGTTAATGTAACTGAAAACAAAGTTTTGCGAAGTTAATTTGACAATTTTGATTTGAGATAAGATGTAAATTTATTTATTCCATACAGATCATTACCTTCATTATATAAAAAATACTATGACTGTGATAAAATAATTATATTGTGTATGATGTACTTAAAGAGTTTTATGTATAAAAATAGAAGTGAGAAGTATGAAGTCAGTTGATCATACACTTCTATACATTATTTACTGTTATAGAAAACGAAAATGATTTAAAACTTTTGAACTATATAGAAGAAAAGAATCTTTTCTTAGAAAATATGAAATTATCTGGTGGAAATGAATTTAATTGTTCAATGAAATAATAAATATTGTTCATCGACAGTTTAGAGACAAGACTACCTGTGATAAAATATTAACTTTTAAGCGATAGAAATAATACATCTGCTAGAAAGAAAGAAAGAGCACAAATCATATGATAATGTAGAACTGCTTTGCAAGTGCAAATTGATAATTGACACTACCATTTTTATCACTAGACAATCATAAAAGAATATTGTTAAGTAAGACAACATTTAAATCAAAGGTCAAGTACATATAAGCTTTTTCTCATGTTTAAAAGAACTCGATGATTACTGAAATTGTTTTCTCAAAATATTCAAGTTGAAATAATGAGAGGAAACGTTTGATTAAATTTAATTATTATTTGACAAAAAAGTTAAAGAAAATTGTTTTTGTTCAATATAAGTTTCGCTAAGATCGATTTCAAATTTGTTTTTGTTTAACTTGATGAGAATTTCAAATGAAACAAAAATATATTATTGATAAGAAAAAAAAATATTTTTATTTTATTTTTATCTCGAAATATTTTTGTCAAATAATTTCTTTGGATAGCTATTTAACAAAAGATTAACAAGAGAATTTTATCCTCTCTTTCACATATTAAATTCAACTCAAATGATTTAACATCAATAAATTCATAATAGTTTCCATACGAAAATGAGAATTAATTCTGAATCTCAATAAAGTCATTCTCTTTAAAAACAATTTTTCCTCCTACGAATTCATTTTCGTTGAACAAATAAAGAAAACTATTTGATTATTTTCTGTCTTCAGTCATAATCATATCTTTTCAAAGATCGAATACAAATATTCTTTTTTTACAACAAAAAAATCAATAAATAAAGTTGATCTTCTTCGATAAATTCAACCCGCTCTGATTTGATATTAACAAATCATCCGAGAAAACAGAGCAACAATCATAGAAATGTTTTCAACATTAATCTGACCGATTTTTTTGAAGAAAACATAAATTACTAATTCCATTTCTTTTACAGTTCTTCTCTAATATTTTTTATATTTTTCTTCTTTTTAGCTCTTTCATTCAATCAACCAAAGTTCTCTCCAACACCCATTTGGAATTCCAATGGAATTACTTTTGCTAATCGATCGATTGTTGGACGAAATCCTCTCGCCATTTTTGTGAGCAGAAACAATACAATCTATGTTGCTAACAAAGAAAATAACACAATTCTAATGTGGCATGAAGGGAGTGGGAATCCAACAAAGATTACTCACGGTGATTTTATAGAACCCACTTCTCTCTTCGTGACATCAAATGGTGACATTTATATTGATGATGGATATGAGAATGGTCGAGTGCAAAAATGGATCGTAGAAACAAATATCTTTATCACAGTGATGAATGTGGACTCATCATGTCTTGATTTGTTTGTCGATATCAATCATAGTCTTTACTGTTCAATGCCTGATCATCATCAAGTAGTGAAAAGATCATTGCATGATGCTGTGATGAACTCGAATCGTGTTGCTGCTGGAACAGGTATTCAAGGATCGGACTCGAACCAACTAAAAAATCCTCTTGGAATCTTTGTCGATATGAATTTTGATTTATATGTGGCAGATTGTAACAATGATCGAGTTCAGTTGTTTCAGTCAGGAAAATTGAATGGTATTACGGTGGCTGGAAGTAGGTCACCGAATTCAACAATAAG
>CAJNOI010001384.1:0-15702 GCA_905250115.1 Adineta steineri | reverse complement strand
ATGCATATCTAATAGGAATGTTATGGCCTATGTACATTAGTATTTTTATTTCTTTGTTTGTTTTTAATCTTCTATTTTTTATATAACAACATCAATAGAAGCAACAATAAAGAGAAGAAGAAAATAAAAATATGATAAACATCAAAAGACTATTTTATTTCTAATCTAGCTAAACTAATACATATAAGATATCAAGTTTATTTTTGCGTATCAACAATAACTGAACGATGTTCTAGAAAATTAAATAAGATATTTTGTTAAAAGATATTATAATATAGATATTTACTGTTGTTAGATGATATATCTAAACGGCATAGAATAATACCAAATATAACAACAAGTAATATGCTAATGCTACCAATAGCAAGTAATAATGATGCGTCTGTAAAACCTAATGAAAGTAAAAATACAATTGTTATTAATGACTACCCACAACACTGATAGATAATTTTATCTGTCAAGATTTGTAGTGAGAAAAGAATCAATGGATATAATATTACTCATCACTTGATTTCTATAAATAATATGACAAGTATACTGCTTTCAACACCATGTCTCGCATTAAATATGGCTAAAATTATCTTGTCAAGAAAAGTACAAAGATTTTCAAGTAGGATTATCTTATGAATTTGTGTTTTACAAGGCAATGTAATTTTTTTATAGGAAAACGTGAATCAGTTAATTCTATATATTCTCACGAGATAATCTGTACAGTCATACGACTGAAAATAAAAATCGACATGTCCTTTTTCTCGTACATTCTTATCTGATTGATTTGAAAACTAGGACGAGCCTATCATTATTCATGTGCAGTGATTTAGAAAGATTGAAGTCATATAAATCACCATCAAAGAATTAAGAAAAGTTAGACAAGTGTCAATATTAATGTATGAATATGATCGTCAATGTGCAAATAATATATGAAATATGCGAAGAATGCTCACCTGAAAAATATTTATATACAAATTTTTTTAAAAAGATTTCATTTCTACTGGAAATTTATTTAACTAACCAAGCATTTTATCGGATGGTTTAAATGGCGCGTTAGTTGTTTGTTCCATTTTTCGTCTTTATTTCTATTTAATTGAAGATATGTCTTGTCAATTGAGTATATACGATGAAAAATATTGGATAAAATGACAAAAATGTTAGTTTAGGAATATATATATATAATTTTTTGTTTCTATTTGTTGACTTGAATAAATCATTCTTAATGCCTTCTAGGTATTAGATATAATTAAACAAAAGTAAAATTTAGTTTGATATTCAATTTATTTCGATAACGAAGGAGTGAAAATACTTTCACCAATGATTGAAAAAACGGATATCGACTAAATTTAGAATATTCAATTTTTTACTAATCAATTGAACTTGAATTAAATAATTTTAATTAGATGTGCCATGTCAATATTGATACAAATACATTTTTATTACCAGAAGCTATTCAAAAAAAAATTAATGAGTAATCGTTAATATTTTCATATAATATATATATTTGCTGAGTTTTGTTTGAAATAGAAATTCATGTATAATACTCGATGAAATTGACCATTTATTTATCTTCCGAGCGTGTCAGACTACATATACAGTCAAATGCGTAAAATTATTGTAAATAACGTAATAGATTGTAACTATATATTTTTGATGTAATTCAATATCTCAGATGACAGTTATCAACTATATAGTTTTTTGAAATATCGAAAGAGTTCAAAATTGTATCTTTCAAATAAAATCAATAATATATTGATTTTTATCATGCAACTTACTGTGTAAGTTAAACGAAAGACTAAATATTTTTCTTTGATAATGAATCCTACTATTATTTTTACTAATATGTATGAAACATCATAGTTTTTAATAGATGTAATGAGATCAAAACAAGGTTTCGATTGAATAAAATCAAAATAGTAATATTTCTAAGAAACTTATTCATTTCAAGACAAAAACAAACAAGACTGTCAAGAAACTGAATCTGATTCTGTTTTTTTTTATATTGCATTGTACTACCAGCTGATGTGGTCAGTCCGATAGAACTAGCATATCCAAAAATCATCCTTATTACTAGAAATAAAAAAGAATCTGCTATGGTATATCACTCATCGTATGGTACCTGTGTTGTTTTTATCAGGGATTATTGTTGTACAAACTATTAAAAAATGTCTCATAAAGAATTAGAAGACATTTTGGATACATACTCTCTTCTGATTAGAAAAAGGGTGATATTTATTCTCCTTAAAATGAAATAAGCATTCCTTTTCAAATTAGCAGTGAAACTTTCAAAAGCAAAGCGATAGATGTCGCTCATAATTGTGATTTACAAACATATTTAAATAACTACTAAGTTCCTAAATAGAATTGGTCACACGACAAATATATATATTTCTTAATTAGATATTATAATTATATCCTAATGAATTGATTATTCTCTCCTATTGGATAATAATTATCAGCCAGCCATATGGATGAGTGTGTGTGAGTGATTGATGCTTATTCAGCATATTCTATTCTATTTTGAATGATTTACATTTTACACGAAGTACACCTTTGTTTTTCTCGAATCGATTACTCATTATAAATGAAATCTGATTTAATTTTTCTCATTTAACATATTAAAGATCTATTAACAATAAAAAATTTAATTTCAAATAAAGTTTTTTTCCAGATGATATGAATTATGCTAAAAACTTCCGTAGTTTACCTTGGTCAATATTTTTTCGTAATTATTTGATAATTATTTTCGTTTGTCAATCATTTGTTAACGGAAAAAATGATCAAACGAAAAAATCAAATAATAATGGTGATGAAAAACGTGTATTTGATGTAAATTTTGGTACTAATAAAAATTATGCTATCGATGATTGCATACCATTAGCATTTGGAGATTTCAATGCTGATAAAATTATTGATATTTTTTGTCGAAATACAAAAGGTATAAATCTCGAAAAAAAAATTCTTTGCCTAATTAAATCATTTCTAATGTATATAGGTGATACAATTCGTGTAATGGTAAATGATGATCGATCTCCAACATCAAAAGAAATATGTAAAGTGAATATAACAGGTGTTATCTATGATGCATTAGCAGCTGATTTTGATGCTGATAGTAAACTTGATTTATTTGTACTTTATAAATTAAAACCTGATCAAATTGGATACAATGGAGGAATATTATGGGGTAATCGAGTGAAATTAAGTAAGTGAAAAAACCATATTTTAACGATTCTATTATGAAAATGTTTAGATGATCTACAACCGATTGATTATCTATTCGAAAATATTCCCACAACACTTGAGTAAGATTATGTTTTTTTTTCAGTTTAATATTTAATTAAATCATTTCATTTTTTTTCTCAGTGCAAATGGTGATTCTTATGTTGAATTATTAGGCATGATTAGTATCGATAAAACAACATTTAAACCAGCTTGTTTATATCTGTAAGATAATCATATTGAAATACCTATATAGAATTTCTTTTTTTCAGTAAAAATCGTGCTGTAACATCTATCGAATATTTACCTGATGATATTCATCTTCGTACTGGTACAACACAAGCTACAGTTGATCTCAATAATGATCTTGTTGCTGGTTAGTATTTGTATTATAAAACAGCTTTGATATTTTTAATCATTTGTTTAATAGTTAAGAATATTAAATTGATATAGACGTTTATGATTAAAAAAGCACTCGGAAGTTTTCTTTGTGATTATTAAATGTCAAAACGAATAAACGATGTTAAAGAAAACATCTGTATAATATAATTACTTTTTGACAGATAAATGGCTTTTTTAATACTGAATTCTCTTTATCTTGTATAAATCGTATTTTAGTCAGAGAAATCATGTAGTTACTGGTGCATGAACGAGTATAAAAATGAAATTAGTTTGATTTATTCAATTATTTCGAACTAATCAAAAGCAGTTAGACAGATTCAGTAAGATTCGAATTTATAAACTCTCTCAAATATATTTCTGCATCGATCAACACGTTATATAAGAACACTGATGCATAAGTTTATGAACGAGAATTTTCTATCATGAGATAATCTATTGTATTTTTCTTTTTATATTAGATCTATTTTTAACAATTACTGTTAATAATGCACCGAAATTTCGTTTATATGAATTACCAATAACCAAATTAACGTTAATCAAAGAATATGATCCTCCACCAGGCATAGCTATTTATCATTTATCAACATTTGCTGATATAGGTATGAATACAAACTGAATATACTTTTTTTTATATAAAATTCTATTTTTGTTTAGATGCGGATGGTGAATTAGAACATATTCTTCCTGTTTGTATGAAGGCAGATTGTTCCGATAGTCGAATATATGTACGAGATGATGATGAAGTAAGTTAAATGATTTCATCATGAAATTTTGTATTGAAATATTTTCTTAGTGGCATCAACTTCCGATTAAATTTGGTGATGGTGTACGATTTCCTCTTAAAAATGAACTTCCATCACCACTTGATCAAATACCATTGAGTATTAAAATCTCAGATTATAATCTCGATGGTTATCCAGATATTGTTACTGTTATGAAACAAAGGTTTGAAATATTAATCCTCTCATATGTTTTTTTAAATTTATATCTTTTAGTGTATCTGGTAATATTGTCCCAATAATTCTTCAAAATCGAGCATGTGAAGGAGATGCTAATTCACCATGTACTTACAATCGAACATTTACACCACAAGGAGAAGAATCATTTGTTTTAGCAGCAACAAATGCAACAATGGCTGTATTCTTTGATATTTTGGAAAACGTAAAAATAATTCAATGAATATATATATATATGTATTATTTGATTCTATAGGGTTATCCGGATTTACTTGTATTGCAAGGAAGTAAAAACCAGAATTTTAAACTAATTGGTTTTCAAAATTCTCTTGTACAAGATGTACATTTTATTAAAGTGATGGGTAAATAGAAAAAAAAATTCTTCTTATTCTTTTTTCTATAATTCTATTTGTTTTAGTTATTAGTACGTTTTCATGTGAAACATGTTCACATCAAAAGAAATTGGTAAGTTTAGAAATAAATAAAATTGAAGGAAATAAATAGTTTATTTTAGCCATATGGTAATAATCAACCTGGACAATCGATTAAAATGGAAACAATTACAATTATGAATGGAATTAAAGATTATTGGGTTAAATTAGCAGGTAAATAAAACTTGCATTGATGAGAATAAAAGTTTGAATTGAATTACTGCATAACTCTATCATCTATGTTTATATCGAAAGTTCTAGACAGCCAAAACGCAGGTAACGCACAGACGTTTTTTCAACTTTGAACGATTGAATCTGGAGAACGGTAAGAGGGAGAGATCTGAAATTTTCAATAAACATGTAACTAAACAAGTTCTATAATAGCTCAAAGTTTGAGCTTTAACGGTTTAGCCATTCCCATTTTATAGATCAAATACTAGTCGAAACACACAGACAAAAAAGACCCTTGCTTTTTAGTGAATACGAAAGATGCGATAGATTCTACGAACTACTGCATGTTAATGAATTTTCATGACAGAATATTTTGTAGCTGAACATCAGGGCTATCTATTGCTAAAAATAAAATATGAATTACTTGAAAAATGCGTGAGTTATTGACAAAACTTGAATAAACGCACAGACATTTTGGTAACGCACCGACATGTATTTGCATAAAAGTTTGCTAATCTTAAAAATATTATTTCTAATCTAAAAATATCACTTTAAAATATTGAAATAATAATGTTTATTTATATTTCAAGCGTTTAGCACTGATATTTTATATTCTTGCTAGCGCTTATACATGTTCTTATTGATACAAGATGATAGAAATTTTTCACTTAAAAACGTTAAAAATTAGAAAAAAACAGTCCATTTTGATGTTGCATCACCATACATTCGGCATAGTCGTGAAAACAATGCAAACGTATATCAGATTTAAAATTGTATCTGGAATCGATGATTTATAGCTGGTTTATATATGAATTAATATAAATTTTTCGAACCTTGTGTCTGTGCATTACCAAATTGCTTGGCACTGAGGCACTTGAACTAAAAACCAATGTGTTCATTGGATAGCCTATCAAAAGTAGGCAGAGGATCAGTGTGAGTTTTGAAAGTAAACTGCTTTAGTAACACCCAAATATTTACTAAACTTGATTTTCGGTAACGCACAGACATACATTTGTTGTGGTTTTCCAAAGACATTTTTCTCATAGTAGAAACAATCTGAAGAAATTTTCTTATAAATGAAAAGAAAGCCCAGCTTCTGCGCTTCAAAATGACGTAAGATGCTAGATGATTATCTTTTTTCTTCTCCCGCTGTATACACTTCTCTTACAGCATGATGACTCATGAAATATTACTAATCGATCCACCCGTTTGTTTTGCTCATATTTTTTCGTTAAATAAGCATAGACCAATAAAACAAAAAGCAGTTTCTTGTTCAGAAAAGTGCGCTCTATCTTTTGACAAGGTTCAATATTGCTGAATTTTAACTCCTACTTCAATCATATTGGTTAACCGTTAGCCGTTTTGGCTGTAGAGTAATACTTAATTAACACACTTCAGTTTCGAACATGATAAATCGGATAGACAGCTGTGTAATCGATGCACTTATAATCTTATCACAATAACTAATGCTCTCATTCATTTGTTGTATTTTTATCATGATAAAAATAGAGAAACTAGAATGATTCATATAGAGCGGCTTCGTTTTTTTTTTCTTTAAATTAATTTATCAAGTAAATATACAAAAGTCCGTTATCTCGACGTAGATTAAATCAATAGACAAATAAATCGCGGTGATTGAAAGGGGTAGCTCCGTCTATTAAATAATAAAAATTCTAATATTTTATCTGACAGTGATAAATTATTACAATAGTTGTATAAGGGAAGAACAAGTTAATCTGATCAATGCGGTTGCGTAGCTTGCGAATACACCTGTTTCAAAGGTCATCTCAAAACATATTCAATTCCGTGTTAATAAAAAAAAAGACGAAAACATGTGTATCATTAATCCAATAGAATATGTTTTCTTTTAGCTGTTCAAATGTCACAATCTGGTCAGTTGACACTTGAATTACCATATGTTATAATTGGTCTTGGTTCAACACCAAATTTCGTTGAAAAAATAACTGTCGGTGTTCCACCAAATATTGAATCGGTTCGTTGTACATTATTTTAATTTCTATATGTTAAATTTTATTTATTTTAAGAACAAATTATTTCGAACGTATACACAAATGATTCCGAATTCACAAGTTGTTGTTGTTCCATCTCCATTAATGAATCCAGAAAAGTACTAAAATTTTATTAAATACATAGTAGAATACCTAGTTTTTTTTATTAACTATTTAGATGGCATAGTAAACTATTTATAACACCTAGTCGGATGATTCTTCATACAGGTATTGCATTAGGTGTTACATTAATTGTACTTGCTGGTGCACTCGCAATATTGCAATATCGTGAAAAAGTATGTTATTATTTATTTTAATAGATACATTTTTAATTGATGTTTGCTTTTTTTCTCTTATAGCTTGAAGATGATCGTGAACGGAAAGTTCAAGCACAAGCATTTCATTATGATGCTTTATGATCTGTTTTCTTTCTTTCTCTTTTTATGGGTCTCGAACAGTACTCAGTCGAGTGGTCAAATATATTTCTCAGCTTTCTACCTTTTTTCTGATTTGTTCGTGCTAATGTATCTGTTTTCTGTCTGTTGTATTTTTTATGTTAAATATCGAACATCGGGAAATTACTGTTTACTACTAATATTTTATTTCAATTTAACCAGAAAAAAAAGACCAAAAACAAAAAATCTATCTTATAGAACTCATAATAAATAGTTCTTTTTTTCTCTTTATTTTATTCAAGATATAATATAGAAACATTATAGCAGCTTCTTAATATCATTGGTAACACCATACGAATATACAAAATTAATAACATTGGTAAGTTATAATAGAAAATTTATATATTATAGTATGATGTGAGTAAAGGAATGGAAAAACAAGTAATTAATAATATGTATTACGCTTATTTCTATATTTCTTGCGAATATAGTAAAAAATATTATATTTATTCTTCGTTCTTTTCTTCACGATCCTAGATCAATTAAGTACTAATCTATATCAATAGCGATCAGACACATCATCCCAATAGTATAATTTAATAGTTATTTTCTCTTATATATACTGAAATTGTAACATGCAATCCAACAATTACTACTGACTAAATTGCGTTCTTAGAAAATAAAAGCATCAGATCTATTTTACATAATATACCAAGTATTTACAAACAAAGTCTATTGACATATGGTATGTAAATGGAAAAAAACTATGGAGATAACAGTTCTTCACTAATTCTAAGTATATCATTTTTTTCTATTGCATAAAATTCAGAAAAATAACGTAATTTTCAACCTATGTTTTGAAATCATGATGATAGAGATAGTTTGAAATGTAGTATGTAATAGACAACATTTAATAAGAATGAAATTAAGTTGTTTATACTAAACATATATACTAATTTTTGCGTTCTTTTAGATATAAAATTCAGTTTAACCTACATATACGTAATATGACTCAAACATAGATAATAATTCGTTCTTTCTACGAATCGATTAAGCAATGAAAACTATGTATTAGTAAGAAAGAGAGGCTGTATATAACATAAATGTCGTCATTGTCAAGAAAGAAAAAGAAAAAGAAAATAACCTTTATTAACATAACATTATTTAAATAAAAGTCAATCGATATTTCGACTGAAGTTTCTTAATGGCATAAAATAAAGTTGACTAAAATGTTGTTTTTTCTTCTTTTCTTTATAGATCGTGTTTCCTATTATCAATTACCATATCGAATGAGTATTTTTATCTTAATATAAAATATTCTTGTTTTAGTTAATCAGTATATAATATTTAGTTTTATAAATATTTTCTAGATAATTATATAATACATAAAAATAATTAATATGGATAAACAACAATCGACTAAAATGCCTAAACCATTTGATAGTGATGATGGATTAAATGCAACAGCATCAGGTAACAATCAACAACAATTCATATTACGTGAAGATGATCGCCTTAAACAAGAAGAAGATTATCAACAAGGTATGTTAATTATTATTATTATTTAAAATAATTTAAAAATCAACTAATTTAATTTTAGAATTAATGAAAGTACAAGATGAAATTGTAACATTACGTCAAGTACTTGGTGCTAAATTAAAACGTGAACATGAATTAAAAACTTTATTAGGTGTTGGTTTTGTTGAAGATTTAAAACAAGATTGGAATGAAACAGTTAGTGATATTAAAGCAACAACAGCTTATCAAAAAACTGCTGAAACATTTACTGCTGCTTCAGAAAAACTTGCACCAACAATCCAAACAGTTAATTCAACATTTAAATCTGGTCTTGGTTCACTTCGAAGTATATTTTTTTAACACAAAATTCTCTTTTTCTTTTAATTGGGTATTTTCGTTTTTTAGATTCAAGTTATTTTAAAACATTTGAAAATACACTTGGTTCCACTGTTACTGCAGTTAAATCAAAAATCGCACCATCAAAATCAGCTATGAACTTTAATGGTGATGATAACGAACCTCTTCATGGTGCTAGCGGAGGATCTATGAGTGCAAGTGCAACACATGATGAACATCTTCATTTCAGTGGTGATAATCTACATGAAAAGAAATAAATATAAAAAAAAACCATCGAATTATTGTTAATGAACATCGTTCAAATAGAAATCTATTGAAAAAAAGAAAAAGACTTTTATTTCTTATTTATTCTCTTAAAAAAAATCTTATCGTTGAATTTTTTTTCTTCTTCTTCTTCTTGGGATACAGCTAAAGTTTGTTCCTAATCTATTTATCTAAATATATACTTACTCATTTTGTTTGACTTTTCCTTTATAATCATTCTGTTATTGATCTGTAATCTTCTCACCGAAGTTAAATTTTTCAAAAAAATTACAACAACACCTAAATACAATCGAATAGCAAAACTTCAGTTATACTACTCTTCTTTTTTTTTTGCCTTTTTTTGCTCAGTTTTTTTCTCGCGTTGGTGTTGTTAAAAGATCGTCTTATTTTGTTGTCATGCATTTTTTTTCTCTGTAAAACTATATATGCAAAAAAAGAAAACTTATTTACCAACTGTTTTATATATATATATGTCTCTATAGCACCAATGTAAATCCAGTCAGCTTCTTAGATGAAAAAAAGAACTTATGATTATCATGGTCAAATAATTGATAGGGAGAGAGATCAAGTTTATGTTTTTCCCTAATGATAAACATGACATCTAGATAATTCGAAAACAAATTACACATAGAGAATATGTATTTTATTAGATTAGTGTTTATCTCTTGTCTCTCTTTAAATTCTTCTAGATATTTTTGAACAAAAAAGATGAATGAAATTGAACAATTAACTGGTATCTATCATGAAACTCAAGAAGGTTCTCTTTGTGCTCAACATGCATTAAATAATTTATTACAACGTGAGTATTTTTCAGCTGTTTCTTTAGCTGATATTGCTCGGTATGTTGATTGAATGTTAGAAATTCTTTTTATTCTAATAAATGTTTTTTTCTTATAGAGTTCTTGATGAACAAGAAAGAAGTGTATTAGGACATCGATCTGGCGAATCAGAAAATATGGATGGTTTGTGTTTATCTAATTTATTTTATTTTCTTGAATCTTTTGTTTTTTCTAGACACGGGGTTTTTTAGTATCCAAGTATTACAAAAAGCATTAGAAGTATTTGATATTGAATTAATTCCTTACGCTAGTCAACAGCATATAGCTCAACAAGCACGTGAAGATCCACAATCAATACAAGCTTATATATGTAATTTACGTGAACATTGGTTAACTATACGAAGATTTGGTTCGCAATATTTTGATTTAAATTCTATATCGACTGTGCCGAAATTAGTTTCGAATACATATCTACAATTATATTTAGCTCAATTACAACAGAGTGGTTATTCTATATTTATTATTAATGGAACTTTACCACCTTGTACAGCTGATGACAGACTTTTAAATAATACAATAGATCCAACTTATTATCGTTCATTGACTGAGCGTTTAGATGTGACAAGAAATGATACGAATAAAAGATCTAAAACTTCGCCAGGATCTTCATCATTATTTGATGAAAGAGATATTCAACGTGCACTTAAAGAAAGTGCAGATTTAGATAATTCGGAAGATAAAGCTTTACAAAAAGTTCTTGCGCAATCATTACGTGATGTAGAAGGAATGGATGATACAGACTCACTGAATCAAAAATTACTTGATCAAGCCATTGCTGCTAGTTTAATTAATGATGCATCAGCAGCGGAGAAAGATAATGCAACTACAGAAACTAAAACAACAACAGGGCCAACATTAGAAGGTAAGATAATTGTTTTATAGTATATTATCGTTAGAGAAAGCTGATATATTTTTTATTTTTAGAATTACGACAACGTCGCTTGCAATTCTATGATGGTAAAGAAAAGCCAACAACAGAAGAGAATCAATCAAAAACAAATGAATAATATATTTCACTCTATTTTTTTAATGTTAACTGAAATGATTATTGTTCAATATTATAATATTTATACTTTCTTTTTTTTGTGAATTCAATTCCAGAGGATATTTTCTGTTATATTATTCTAGATACAATCTCACCATTTTGGTATTTATGTATATAATTCAATACATACAAATAGCAAATATTGAATGGAATTTATATTATGGAAAATGCTTTCTTCATGCCATTTTCTTATTAAATAGAGTTTACTGATGGAAGTACATTTTTATAATTTTGTTAAGTAGTAGGATATCTGTAGAAGATTTTGACTGATATGGTTTCGTTGTGCAAGAGAAATTCTCTTACGATAAAGAATGCTATCCAGAGATAGTTTTACCACGTGGTATAACTCAGAATACTGACACTAAATCGTTTAAGATCACTTCTATTTCCTAGTAGTGTCAAGATTCTTTGTAGGAATATATGAAACTTAGTTTTGATATCGTAATAATTTAAAATAAGACCTTGAAATTTTAGATATTTTTTATTATTGTATGAATTTGAGTGATAAGTAAATAAAATAAAATCATGTCGGTTAAAGAAGAACAATTACAAGAAATTGAAGCAATTACTTCAATCTATCCCGATGAAATTACAGGTTTGTTTTTCGTTTTTTTTTATTTATATTTTATACACATTTTTTATTATCTTATATCTTCAATTAGTACAGTACTATCGGAGGATCCTTATCCTGAATTCACACTCGAAATAAAACCAACAACAGATGATGAAGATGAATTTAAACGTATATAATTTATTTATTTATTTTCTCACTCTATAATTATCTTATTTTGACTGTCTAGCTTATCTTCAACTTCAAGTAAAATTTCATGCTAATTATCCAGATCAATCACCAGAAATAACAATTGCCGATTCAGCTAATATTGATGACATAGCATCGATTGAAAGTGAGATACAAAAAATTGTATGTTGAAGTTTTTTTGTTTGTTTATTTTAATACATAAAACTTTATATTTTAGTGTGAAGAGAATTTAGGTATGCCGGTTATATTTACATTGGCTAGTCATCTCTCTGAACAATTAAGTGTTCAAGCTGAAACTCGACAAACACGTATTCGCGAAAATATTGAACGAAAAATACGTGAAGAAGAAGAAATTGAACAAAAACGTTTCTTAGGTACATGTGTTAGTGTTGAAACATTTATAACATGGAAAGTTAAATTTGATGCTGAACAAGCTGAATTAAAACAAAAAGTTAAAGTTGATGAAACAGAAGCCAAAAAATTAACTGGTCGACAATTATTCGAAAAAGATCGTTCACTTTATGATTCCGATATTAAATTTATATCCGGTGAAGGTAAAATCTTTTTGTTATTTTTATATATTTGATTCTTATAAAATTATTTTTAGGTGGTGAAGCTGTTGAAGTCGATGAATCTTTATTCGAAGATATGCTTGATTTAGAATTAGATGAATCAGCTACGATTGGCATCGATCTGTCCGATGTTGATCAATAGTTATACAAAACATTCTTCTGTTTTGGTTCTTTTTTTTATATAAAAGTTGATTGATTATTTGAGATAAAAACAAATTAAAAGACAAGAATGAACTCAATTTTTTTGGAAAGGAAAATCTAGATTTTATCTATGTCATCCATTATGAATATATAACAGAAAAATGTTAACTGTTGCTTGAGTTACTAAATTTGTTTCAGCTGCGACATCTCTTATTCAAAAAACTATTTGATTTCTTTATTTTTACATCAAATCAAAGAAGTACTTTGTAAAATTCTCTAAAACAAAAAATGAGTAATAGCAAACAATCACATGTTTTTTTTGTGTTATTACTCACAAATTCATGATTAAAACGAAAAACTATAATACTCATCAAGATCTAACTATTTCAATGATGTTCAAAGTAAAAATTTTGTTTAGATATTATATAAAGCACATGTGAATCGATTGTTTTTTTTTCTTCTTACCACATATGATTAGTTTTTAGTGAATAGTGTTACTTTTTTCTTACCCTACATAAGAAAGAGAAAGGAAGAAAACACAGCTATTGTAAATAAATAATGATGTCATTTTTACCAATGTGTTTAGATTTTATTTTTATATTTATATAAATATCTTTCATTGAGTTTTATACAATTGAAATAAGTTTTTCGGAAAGTATCAATGTAGTTTATTAGATATTTTTTTACGAGCATTTATTTTATCATATTGCATTTATCTAAAATAACACTTATAATCTCGTTTTCTCTGAAATTCGTAGCATCAAAAAAACGATAGAACAACCTAGAAAATCTAAAGAGTAAGGAAAAATATGTGGTGATAGGTGAACAAGAAAGTTCATTGATCTGCTTATTTTTAGATAGTAATAGAAAAATAGACATGACTGAACGCGTAAGTTCGTATGTGTTTTTAACATATTGTTATTCATGAACTCTTTCTTTGAAGGATACCGATATATTTTGTTCATTCTGTAACGAACCATTTACATCAACAGAAGATATTGGAAATCATTTGATGATATGTGGTAATAAGACCGATCCATGTCCTAGATGCAATCAATTCATTCGACGAGCTATTTTTGCTTATCATTATGAAAATAATTGTGCTATTCTCGATGAAATCACAACGCGTGATAAAACCTATCAGACATCTCAAAATTCTGGTAAGATACATTGATTTGTGCTATTATTATCGTATTGTATTAAAGCAGGTATAACAGTAACAATCAAATGTAACAATTGTCATCAAAACTACGATAAAACCCGCCGCAAAGAACATCAAGTAAACTTGTGAAAAACTTCATATCAGTATACAAGAGTTTCAATTATTCTGATCTGATTGTTTGTAGGAAAATTGTATTTATAATCCAGTAAATATTGAGGAAAACCAGTACTTTCTAACGGATGGCAATGCTAATCATAATATAAGTATGTATTGATCTTAATAATTATCTTCACATCTGTATTTGTAGAGATTGATAGGTCACAAAACTTATATAAATTTATTTCGACAGGATACTAATGTATTAACATCCTACAAATCTTTAAATATGAGTCATGATTTCATTTCTAGATCAAACGAATCAATTTAACAATCTTGACGATGGTAATATTCTTATTCCTTGCGAATATTGCAATAAAGGAATTTTATGGGAACATTATGAGAAGCATATTGTAAATTTATTGATGATATATTTTTTTTGACATTCTCATTTCCATTATATAGAAAGCTTGTCAGAATGAAGAACATGAACGATTACAAAGAAAATCTACTACAAATACTGGCGCTACTCCATGCAAATTTTGTAAAAAGTTCATGTCATTAGTTGGCATTTTATATCATCAGGTGAAGATGTCTTGTTTGTTGACTATCCACTTCTATATTTCTTTTATATACAGACGTGCTGCATGCTAAATCCTCATCGTAATAGAAACTAATGTTGATATTTTGGTCTTCGGTTCACTTTACCTTAAATATCAGTTAATGGTTACTATTTACACAAACAGAAACAATCCACAACATATGCAAATCTTATTATTACTTATTTCATTGAAACTATCTTTTTTAACAAGATATACTTTCTATATCTGTATTATGAATACATTACTATTGCTTCTATACAAATTGTGTTAATATATTATACTCGAAAATGAATAATAAGGATGGGTATTTCACATCGAAATTAGCTTAACAAATGTGTGCATATGTAGGAGAGAGAAGAAGCAGAATAGTCGGTTTTCTAATTAATTGATTATTAATTATAAGAAGGATGAAACATATGACGATTTACTATTTTATTTTGATTTTATATAACATATTTTCATTCATGTTGATTTATTTCAGATAAAACAAAAACTATTAATAAACAATTAACATGAGTGAAATAGTAAGTTTAAAGTTTAGAAGTAATCAAAATATTTTTTTATACAATGTACAATAAATACTTTTTATGTTTTATTAATTGAATTTGTTTTTTCACAAGGAGAACAATACTTCAAAGCGATTTATCTCATGTTCATTCTGTGATGAGAAATTACCTTCATCTTCACTGGGAGAACATTTAATGATGTGTGGTAATAAAACAGATGAGTGTCCACGTTGTAAAAAGTTCATTCGACGAGCTGTATATGCATA
>CAJNOI010001383.1:5276-15709 GCA_905250115.1 Adineta steineri | reverse complement strand
TTTTTTTTTATCATCCTTTTGCCAATTGATCGATTTCCGGATGACCACCAAACGTAAAGAACAAGGTCAATTGGTTGAAAATAAAAATCCAAACGAATGTCTAGTCATTAGTCGAATGAACAATTAGGGATAGAAAGTATCAATAGTTAATCCTCCAAGAAGAAGACGAAGAAAAAAAAATAACGGTATTGATTATAGTTGAAAAAGAAAAAAAGAATCCAGCAAACGAATAATGCCGACTTTTAGTATGTTGTTCTATCCCATCATTTGAATACCAATCCAAATCTATATTTACTTTTCATTCGTGTAGTCAAGCTTTTTTTTCTTTGAAGCTTTTGACTGATTAGATGATGAGAGCGACACATCAGCATCATCATCATTCGAATGTTTTCTTTACGATTTTAAATCATCTTTTTTTTTTATTTCAAATGAATTTTTCTGATGATACAAAAGGTATGTGTATGTGACTTAGAATATTTTTGTTATTGTTGATAGAAATGATTTTATTCTTTTGAGAAATAAAAAGAAAAATTGACATCAAAAGGGATATATTAATCAGACAGAAAATTAACTGAGTATATGTGTATATATGAGCTTTATCGAGAGTAGGTGCAATTGTCTTCTCCTATGTTCTTCTGTTAACAGCATTTCACATATAGGATAGATAGAAAAATATTTTCGTTTGATCATCAGAACTCTGTCAATGAACGTTATGAAAACGATAAAATTGACACATGATTAAAAGAAGAAATAATTTTCAAAGAAACAAATAACCACTAGTAGTTTTTTTTATTTTAACACTCACCAAAAACTTTTCTTTTTGTTGCATATTGATCGTACGATTAATAATAAAATATATATATATATATGTATAAAGTCTGCTTGTCGAACAATAAAAATTGTCGTCTTCTACTTCTGTTCTTATTCTCACTTATGCTTGTATGCTTGCTTCTCTTTCTATATTTACTAATTGAAGTTGCAGTAAATAAATATTGAACAAACGCTTTCTCTCTCATTCTCATTTTTTCTCTTTCACATGCACATATATTCCCCTTTCGTGTGTGTGCACACCGCAGTATGTTTTTTAAAAACTATGTACACAAGAATAACGTTGTCTCGTTTTTTTTCTTCTTTTATTTTATTCTTAAGAATATGAGAAAAAGAGAGGAGAAGAAGAATGAATGAATGAAAGAAAGACACAGAATCTAATGTTTTGTTTTATCGACATAGTAAGAGTTTTAATTTTTGTTCTTTTTCATTTCGGGTTAAGTAAACATGCAGATGGTAGTGTATGTATACAGTTTTACTGGCACTATTGTACAGCTTATAAAATAATAAAAATTTTATATGTTACAAGTGGCAAATAAAGAAATGGTCGATATATGTATGTTAGGCACTAGTCATTCAATGGCTATCATGACCTGTCTGTTCGAATTTATATATTTACTTTTCGAGCTTACACTCTTTTTCATTAGAATATACATGTGAAAATAGTCAACATATTGAATATGAAAGAATAAAACGGAAAAAATGCAAAAATAAGTAAACATTGATTTTCCTTTTTCGTAATGGGAAAATGAAAAGTGAATAAAGATTAGACTTTCTTTTTTTTTCGATTAATTACATTCAATGAGAATTGTGAGAATTAGTTTTTTTTCTATTAGAAAATGGATAGAAAACTATTGAACGTATTTTAAAGTCTACTCAAATATTGTTTAACAATTGCTATCGATAGTTCGATGATTTGATGGCTTCCTTTTTACTAGACTGCCAAGAGATACAATCATTGAATTGAAGATAAACATAAGGCCCCCTTTTATTGAACATATTGTAAGCAATTCTTAGAAATTTGAATGAAGACAGCAAATACTCGAACATGCTTGATAAATTTTTTGAGGAACTGATGTCTATTGGGCAAACTAATCAAAAGAAAAATGAAAGAATCGTAGGATGATTGTCAATATTAGATATAGACGAACGAAAATCAATCATACATATGCATACATAAAAAAACTCACTTGAACTGCTTGCTCTATTACTGCCAATAATGATAGTAATAATGATGCTCTTGGTATATTTGTCTGCTATGCCGATGTGTAATATGTATGTGCAAAGAAAAGACTACGATGATGATGATGATGATGATGAAAAAGAAGAAGAAGGAGAATAAGTGAGGTGGCCATCATCAACTCGTCTCATCAATGTATGGCTGACTAAATCAATATTTGCTCATTTTAAGTCGCTATCCTCGACACTGTCTTCTCATTGTCATTTTTTTTAAAGAATATCTTACGAACCATTATACTTAATGCAAAAGGATTGTCTTCATCAAAACAAATTTGCTTTAGAATAGATTAGTGCACCAAAAAAAAAGAAGAAAATAATGAAGTTTTTTAACAATGAATTTTATATCAGAACAAACATATTATATATTTAATATTGTAGGAATGAAAGTCTTAAAAGACAGTACATTAGTATTATGAACATTCTCAATGTATGGATTTTTAATCATTCATATTTCTAAAGATTCTATAAATAATCTTTGAACTTTTACCACTAAACTCAATAATACAATATAGATGACAGCATACTACGACTTTTATTCTTTTTATCCTATGTATACTTTTGTATTTTAATTGGAGTAAATGACATTCAACCCAATCTACTTCTTTTCGAGAATAAAAAAAAGTGCGTTTCACGTATATATTTCATCAAATACTTATGTTATGAAGAAACTTTATATGTATATTACTCAAATGTTATTACGCCACTAGAAAGTAATATATTGAAACACTATAAAAGTGTTTCATGTTTGTATGTTTTTGAGGATATAGGGAAATCATTAAAATCAATGAGTTGGTTAAGTATATATGAAAATTCTACGGAATTATATAATGATGCTATACTTCGTTGGCCATGTAATAAAGAACAACCACCTGGTAAATGGATATTAGCATCATATGATGATGAATCAATTATAGTTTATCAAGCATATAATGCAGAAATTGCAAAATTTGCTTGTGAAAATAATTGTTTCATAGGATGTCCTGGTTATAGTCAAGATCGTATGACATGTAAGATATATAGATTTCAATTAGTTTTTTATTAAAAGATAAATAAATTATTATAGGGATTAAAACAAATTTTCTCTGGATGATGTATCGATCACAATGGTCTACATCATCAAATCAACAATGTATTTTAGCAATATGGCTACGACGTTCAGCATTTGACAGTTATTTAGCCGAAGCTGTACATAGTTCTGAGAAAGTTCCTTCTGAAAATGTTGAAATACCTTCTGAAAATAAAAGTCGTCCAAGATTAATTCGTCTACAATGGGATCCTGATCATACTCCACATGGTACATCAGTTTCTGGTCGTCGAGCCATTCAATTAGGTCTGAAGAAAATTGATAGTTTTCTTGATGGTCGTGATATAATACGTATCGTGGATATAACTTCATTCGTTCAAACTCAATATAATAATGCTGTTTTACCAAACGATCAACTCGATCAACTTCGTGTTCCTATTGAACGTATCTATGTACCACAAGATGAACAAACTCGTCTTCACATACAATTAGATTCAAGGACGAAAGAAGAAGAATAATAATATTATATTTTTTGTATATTTTGTTTTTGATGTATAAAAAAGAATATTTATAAAAATAATACAAGAATTGATCAAAGAATATTTAACACACAATTTTTTTTATTAATATTGAAGTTGGATATTGAATAATTTTTTTAAAGAACTTAATTATAGTTTATTCTATATGTATTTTTTTTGTTGTACATATAAGAATAAAAATAGAGAAGAGTAAGATTCAAAGAAATAGACAATAGAAAAAAAAATAGAATAATAGATAGTTAATAGTGTTTTGCAAAAAATCATTAGTGTATTTTTCTCTTTTTTATTATGTCATATGACTTATATATCTCTGTATTTTTAATGAGAATTTACATTTTTCAATGGTTTTGCTTGTGGTGGTGGTGGTTTCCATTGTTCAGGTGGTGGAAGATTTTGAATAGGAGTAAATCGAAAACGATTTTCAAAACTATAATCATATTCCATTGCTGCTGTGTTCCATTGATCACTACGATGTTCGACAGGTGTATTATTAGATGTTGAACCTCTAGGTGGAGGAGGAGGTGGAGGAGGTGGCGGAGATGGTGCAGCAAAAGAAGGGCCATTTACACTTGTTATTTTGTTAAATTTTGCGACATTATCTGGATTAAGCGTTATGGATGGCGCTTGACCATTTCTATTTGAGTTTGGAGGTGGATGCGAAGGAGGAGGTGGCGGTGGTGCAGCACGAACGGTTCTATTTAGAGTGCCTAGAACGAGATATAAAATAAATGATAAATTATTATCCGATATCATCAAAAATCTTATAATAACCTGTTGGTAATGGTGACGAGGATGGTGGTGGTGGTGGAGGCTCTCGAGGAGGAATCTTTGGTGCATGCGATGGTTGAGTCGGCGGAGTGTGATGAACAAAATTTCGTGTTGGTGCTCCTCCACTATCTAAATAGTATAGTATGTTAATATAATTAGATTTGATAAAGTTTTTGAAAATGATATACTTACTTCCAGGTCGAAATGCATCAGACGAAGATGTTGATGGTTGAGATGGTCTAACAACAGAGTGTGGGACATGAGGCGGTGGAGGAGGTGGAGGAGGAGGAGGTGTAGATGGTTTAGTGACGGGGTGTTGAACTGGTGGTGATGATGGAGGTGGCGGCGGAGGAGGAGGAGGTGTTGATGGCTTCATAATTGAATGTTGAACTTGCGATGGTTGTTGTTGTGGTGGTGGTGTTGATGATTGATTCGATTTGACAGTTGGTTGCTGTCCTGGTAGTGGTGAAAGAACAGGAGGAGTAGCAAAAGGAATTGGTGGAATCGATTTGACAGTTGGTTGCTGTCTTGGTAGTGGTGAAATGACATGAGGAGTACCAAAAGGAATTTCTGGAATCGATACTTTTTCTGTTTTTGGAGCTCTTACTGTTGATCCACTATTGGCACCGGTAGGTTTTAAATTTCTTATACTAAGTTGATCAGCTGTTATATTGAATAAACCGGCCGTAGGAGCAGTATTTGGTCTATCATTTGTATTTGATCGATTTGAAGTTGCATCTCTAGTAGGAGAAGAAGCAGCTGCACGATTATTATTGCTAGAATTACCAACAATTGGAGCACTTCGATCATTAGTTACCGCCTTTTTTAGACCACCTTTTTTAAAAGTACCAATTTCACCAAGTAAGCCATTTCGATCGGCACCACCTGTTGATGGACGTGCAGCTCCTGCATTATTCATCAATGGTGGAGCTGGTGGTGGTGGTGGTGGTGGTGGCGGAGGTGGAGGTGGTGGTGGCATCTTGAAAATATTTTAAGTTCGATGCTTAAATGTAAGCATTATTCATGTAATATATCTGAAATATGTAGGTGTAGCGAGATAAGTATGAGTACCACATCATGAGTGTGAATAATCAAATGACAGAGGCAGTCAAAATAAAAGAAGAAAACGCAAAAAAAAAGTCGCTCACCAAAAAAGTAACGAAGCACATGTAATCATTGTATAGATGTTTTTCTCGTTCTCCACAATCGTCGTCATTCTGAGTCAACAAATATTATAGACATGCGCAGTTTTTTACTTATAAGAATGATAAATAAACAGAAAAATACCGTTTCGAATTGTACTGCACAATGCCAATCATTGCAACCGACATGTTACTTTCTTACTTCCTTTGTTCTCGAAATCTTTTATGTATACTTCGAGCAAAAAGAAATAGAACTATTTTTAAAATCATATATGTGTGATAAAGATGTATGTTTTATCTTGTAAGAGTAAAAAATGAAGAAAGAAATTTTTTTTTTCATGCCCAAAGAAAAAAAGAAAGAAAACGGATGGTTATAAAAAAAAATTTTCTTTTTTGAATAAAAACAAAACAATGACAATGATATGTAATAAAAAATAAATAAATAACAACTATTTTAGTATGTTTAATATTTATACGGGGCGGTGCAAACACAAAATTTACCCCTTTGTGTAATACTATTTTTTTTATATCTTTAGCATTCAATCTTTAACCCAATTTTTTTTGGTAGTAACTAGAGACAAAGTAGTTTTATTTTTAAAAAATTTGCTTTGATATGAAAATCATTCACAAACGAAATAATTCTTACTGTTTTTCAATGTTGTTGTAAAGTTCCACAATTCAATGAAAAAATAGTGTTAAAAATTAAAATTTTTAAACTAAATTTCTATACATTCATAATTTAAATTGACATATGAATAATTTAAAACAAATGGAAATTTACTAATATCCTTAGTAAAATATATTTACAATATTATTTTTCGGCAGTCCTTTATAAAGTGTGGTTATGGTTATCGGTGAAAGATAATTATAATATCTACACTCACCCTATCATATTATAGCTATTGTCAATATCAAAATTGTTCTATCATAGAGATGACAATAAAAGGATGTTATAGAATATTTGTATTTAATTCATTTAAGTTAATATAAAAAAAAATTTTGTCAAATGAAAAATGTAATAGATTTATCTTCATTATTCACAAGTTCAAGTCAGTTATTTGATAGTTAATGTGAGCTCAACAAAATATTTTATTTCATTGATTTAACAAATAAATTCAAAAACTACATAGGACAATATTTTTTCAAAGAAGGAAAATAAAGATAAAAATTTCTTGACTGTCCTAAATGAATGACTCTATTGAAAACAATACGTTTCACTTTTGCACAATTCATACGTGTTGCATCTCTTGTGAAATTTTCTGTGACAGTTGTTAAATGTTCATATCGAATGTCAAGCGAGTTAAGACAAGGAAGGCATGTATTGAAGCTAAAAAGAAATTGTTCCACATAGTCTATATGTATGTCAGATAAAACAAGTTCTGCAAGATGAGGATATGTAATAATAGATGATGTTTCATTAAATTTCTTCAACCGCCATGATGGTTTTTCTACTTGTTCTATTGTATTTGATACGGTCAAGCGAGTGAGTAATGGAAAAGAACGCGAGATTTTAGCAAAGAATGTCTTTCCAAAAGAGCGTTTAGTATCGACCACACGTAAAACGCGAACATTCCCAAATATACCACCTGGAAATCTAGATGAAATATATTGGATATGTTCCATCGTGAATGGAAGTGAATAAATGTGACATCGACCAAGTCCATCTGTCATTATATCTGTACAATAGTCAATATAGCAATCAACATGATATCCATTTTCGATGAATGTTTGTCGAACATCATCAGAAGACGGTTTAGGATGTACATAAAATATTGTATCATAGCTGACGATGTCGAATATAAATGTATGCAGATGCGGCATGCTACTGCAAATTTCATCAGTTAGATAAATACCATCAATAAATGAATTTCGACGACGAACAGATAAAGATAACGTCAGTTTTTCCAAATTTGACATCCGACGAAGAAGTGGTGCAACGGTAAAGTCAAAGTACAAAGTTGGGCGATTTACATAGAATGAAAAACATTTGAGTTTAAGTAGAGTATCCTATAAAAATAACATAAAAATATTTATCAATCCTACGTCAATAATTTGTTCAATAATAGATATCTCTATTGTATAACGTAATTTCTTGAAATAGTTTTCTTTCATAATTCTAAGAATTCAACGCGAAGCTAATCACAATTGAGAAATATCTCAAACACCGTCAGACATATAAAATTGACTGAAATATGAAAAATGAAAAAGAAAAGTGATAAAAGTTCTTGTTCATTCTTTCTCAACAAGATTAATAGTAATTCACAGGTGAAAGATAAATTTATGAATGAATGATTAAAGACTTATAGTAAACGTTAAAAAAGAAAATACTGTAACATTTTTCATTCTATAGTTTCTTCCAAACATTTTTTTCTTTCAAACACTAGTCTATGTTCATATAATAAAAAACTTACGGTTACAGATGAAAAGTGTAAAAAAACTCATAACTTATCAAGTTTATAAGAATACTGTTAGTTATTAATCTAATAAAACTATATACCAGTTAGTATTTCGATACTCTGACTTTTGTAAGTATAATTGTGTAAATGCACACATCCTTTAGAGGACTGCTCTAAGATATTGTTAATAGATCCTTTCTAGGATGTATTAAAATGAGAGAATTCTTCTATCGTATTTCGTTCTTTACCTCATTCTTTATAACTATTTGTGAATAGTGAACATCATCAAGCTTGACAATTAATGTGTGTAATTGACTGAGACGACCGTCGAGTAAGCAGAGACAGTCATCAAAATTATGTATTCTAATACGTAAATGATTGATATTGGAACAGTAACATATTGTAGAACATAAATCACCCAGCAGTCGTCCCGAGAATAGACTACCATCAATACAATCTAAATCCAAATACTGTAGATTTGATAGCCACGTAAAAATGCCAATATAAATTTGTGCTATTATGATCTCTGTTAATCCATGAAGAGACTCATCACTAATCGTCATCACCAAATGTGAAATTTTATGTTTGTAAGATCGCATAAATAGCGAATTTTCTAATAGAAAAATGAAAAAACGTTGTTCTAATATTACTACTTGAGAACCGAGAAAAAAATTAACATACCATTAAAAATATCAGAAGCCATATCGATTTCGACATTAAGAAGACTAAGCTTGTGTAAGTTAGGATAATAGTCAGCATGAAGAATGCGATGAAACATTGATGCTTGAATACCTAGCGATTCCACATTATTATGAATTCGAGGAAATATGTATGTGCAAAATCGATCAACTACAATATCAAGTTTTGAATCGTTCGTTCCATTTGATGATACTGTTGTCAGATCAATATCTTTAGTAAACATATTATCACATGTAATCCTATCAAGTTTTTCATTGATACCCATCAGTGAATATAATAAATCAGTATTGTTAACTTTATTAAAAATAGTCAGCAATATTTCATCAGGTAAATCAAGAATGTAAATATTAATACGATTCATATTCGTTGAAATTGACGACAATTGCAATTACAATAAATATATATATATATATATATATATCGATAAAGTTCATTGTATAGATGTGTTCTCAGCCGTCCGCTTTGGCAATGCTCATCATCACATTTTGAGTATTATAAAATTGAATTACAATTCACCGTTTTCATGTATGGACAAATTCATTATGTTTACCGTCTGTATAAGTTTCGCTAATGTGACTGATAGAGATGAACAATGAAAAAAATCATGAACTCATGTGTATGATATTTATTGACTTCTTTTTCATTATATTTTTTGATGAAGTTTTCTTCAAAAAGCATCTAGTCAAATATATTGTCTATCAATTAGTACAATTCATTTCTCAGAATCTTGAGAGTGCGACTATGAGTGAAATATAATCATAACTCTGATACTCTTTTCTAAGCCAGTATGAAAATTTGTTGTCGCAAGCAAGTGTTTTGACTTTCAGTGTTATCGATGATTAAAACGTACTACTCACACAGTAAATACATATTCAAATGGGAAATTGTTAGTTATTGCAAAAGTGTAGAACTATATTAAATAGTATAATTAGAGCAACATTGTATCTTATAATTTACAACATAATATTTATTTTTCCAATTTTATATATTTCATTATAAATGTGTCAACAAAAACTGTCTTCGAGCATATATTAATGTTTATTGTATGATATAGACGAATTCACGTATATAATAAAAGCAAGAATGAACAGATTTAAACGTGGATAAGAGGTGTAATATAACATTGAAATAATAATTCTTGTTATTGCGATTATTGTTTTCATTTAACTACCTTTTCCATTGATATTAGGAAAGATGGCGCTTGTAGATAAATATTTGTAGTTCAAAGAGAAAAGATTCGATAAAAACAAAGAAACGATACAACAGTCGTCATTTGTTCTATATGTGCATACGTTCCAGTTTAACTTTGTACATATAACCATGGCATATTTTTAATTTATTTTTAATCAAAATCCGTGCTCAGAATATCGAAATTCCATTTTTTTGTGGATTAAATGGCACACAATAGACAACAAGCACTCATTATTGTGAACGCGGTATGATCCACTATTGCACTATTTTTTCAGAAATATAAATACATATTTTTATTTACAGAATGATCAATGTCGAGTACAAATAAACTGTTTAAATATCCAGATAAAAGTTCGACTAGAAGCGAATGCTCAAGACGATTTTGCAAAACAATTATGTGATTACGTGAAACTTTGTACGTCCATCTTCGACAAGTGGAATACATATACAGTAAGTTTTGTATAAATATATTGATTAAAATAATTAAAATCTTTTTCTAATTTTTGCAGAGCAAGCAGTAATATAGAGTGTGGGTGTGCATTGAAGGAAGAGTCAAGTATACCCACACCCACACCCACACCCACACCCACACCCACACCCACACCCA